>CM059289.1:20294664-20307164 GCA_030340665.1 Neosalanx taihuensis
AACCAAGTATTTTTGTTCCAAGATCAGAGGTATTCTGAACCTGTCTCTGATTGGCCAAATTTGGTGTGAAGGTGGCAAGATTTGATTGGTTGATTTACTGGCATGTTACTACTGTTATGGACTTATGCAAATCAATATACACTAAGTGAACAGGGATCCAAATACACTGATTGTGAAGGATGGTGCCTATGTTGTGTGGGAACGTTGTTCTGGTGCCTGAACATGTACAGACTAGAGTGTCAGTGGCACTTGGCTTGATTCAGTCTGTCACTTGCTGCTTCCTCTGAAATGCAGTAATATTAGCAGTCTGCTCATGTAGACTAGTATTACACAATGCTGAGCACCTGTCTCCTCTGGAAGCTAGATTGGAACATTGTGCACCACAGTTATTTTCTGCAAATTATTGAAAAGAAATGCACACAAATATGGTTTGCTTGGAGACAGTGGCAACAAAAAGCATTGAGTGAAACATTTTGTGAAAAAAATAATCTGTTGCAATGATTATTTTATGTATTTGGATACAGAAGATTTGCATAACTCCATCAAAAACCAAACGACTTTCTTTCATCCATTCATCTCATGCTGAGTGTTACTAACATCTGTGACATGGAAAGTTCTAGACTGCCTTCTAAGGCTCCCTGGTTTGAGCTGTGCAAGGTGTTTATATAGGTGGGTATGGTGTTGGTGTGTGTACCTGGTATATGATGTGTTCTGTTGTTGTTGATCCTGCTGCCCTCTTCTCTGGAAGCCTGCTGAAGTCAGCGTACGTCTGCGTCTCTCACTACTGTCCTCACACAGAACACCTGGAGTGGCTTTAACCTGCTGTTTGTCTCTAACTGACCACCTCAGTGTCCTCCACCTCAGTGCTCCTCTTCCTACTGTTTCTGCACACTCACATCTTCATCAGTTTCATTCCTTTCCACTTTCAAAACTTTCTTAAATATTACTTACATTGCCCTGTGCTTTCTATTCATATATCTCTTTTTCTCTGTATGTCTCTCTATCCATTTGTCTCTCACTCTCCCTCTCTCTCTCTGTCTCCCTCTCTCTCTCTCCCCCTCTCTCTCTGCCTCTCTCCCTCTCTCTCTCTCTCCCCCTCTTTCTGCCTCTCTCCCCCTCTCTCTCTCCCCCTCTATCTCTGCCTCTCCCTCGCTCTCTCTCTCTCTCTCTCCCCCTCTCTCTCTGCCTCTCTCCCTCTCTCTCTCCCTCTCTCTCCCCCTCTTTCTGCCTCTCTCCCCCTCTCTCTCTCCCCCTCTATCTCTGCCTCTCCCTCGCTCTCCCTCTCTCTCTCTCCCCCTCTCTCTCTGCCTCTCTCCCTCTCTCTCTCCCTCTCTCCCTCTCTTTCCTCCTCTCAGGACTTCCTGGGTCAGATGTATTGCACCCTAGGTGAGATTGTTGGTTCACCAGCCAGCCGCCTGGAGAAACCTCTTGGGTGAGTTCACAAGTTGTTCTTTTGTCTTGAATCTGTGTTGACAACCTAACAATGGCCGACAAGGTTTGAACATCGTCATGACAACGGCACTTCAGAACCTGCCCTCAAAAGCTGGAGTTCAGTTTCAGGTTTTGAAATGAAGCGTGCAGAAACTGGAGTAAGAGAAAGAAACTGGAGAACCGTGGGAAATAACAGCTAAGAGAGAGAGGAGGAGAACGAGAGAGAAATGAGGGAGGAGGAGAACAAGAGAGAAGAGAGGGAGGAGGAGAACAAGAGAGAAGAGAGGGAAGAGGAGAACGAGAGTGAAGAGAGGGAGGAGGAGAACAAGAGAAAAGAGAGGGAAGAGGAGAACGAGAGTGAAGAGAGGGAGGAGGAGAACGAGAGAGAAGAGAGGGAAGAGGAGAACGAGAGTGAAGAGAGGGAGGAGGAGAACGAGAGAGAAGAGAGGGAAGAGGAGAACGAGAGTGAAGAGAGGGAGGAGGAGAACGAGAGAGAAGAGAGGGAGGAGGAGAAGAGTGTCTGAGTCCTACAGATGTTTCCAGTCAGATAATAATAGTGAATAGAGATATGGAGGATATATCAGGATCAATACTGCTGCTATTCAGCCACAACAAAGCAGAGAGACAGAGATACGGTATCACAGTCATGATTTAATCCCTGATTCATGACAGAGTCAGTGCAATGTAAGATGATCTAAATGAATAGATTTGTTACTGAGGTAACATACTGTAAGAGCAATGCTTACTGACACACATGAAGATGATATGAGATGACTGAGGGAGACTGAGAGACTGAGACTGAGAGACTGAGACTGAGGGAGACTGAGAGACTGAGACTGAGAGACTGAGAGAGACTGAGACTGAGGGAGACTGAGAGACTGAGACTGAGGGAGACTGAGAGACTGAGGGAGACTGAGACTGAGAGACTGAGACTGAGGGAGACTGAGAGACTGAGACTGAGGGAGACTGAGAGACAGAGACTGAGGGAGACTGAGAGACTGAGACTGACGGAGACTGAGAGACTGAGACTGAGGGAGACTGAGAGACTGAGGGAGACTGAGAGACTGAGACTGAGGGAGACTGAGACTGAGGGAGACTGAGACTGAGACTGAGGGAGACTGAGAGACTGAGACTGAGGGAGACTGAGACTGAGGGAGACTGAGACTGAGACTGACGGAGACTGAGACTGAGGGAGACTGAGAGACTGAGACTGAGGGAGACTGAGACTGAGGGAGACTGAGACTGAGGGAGACTGAGACTGAGGGAGACTGAGACTGAGGGAGACTGAGAGACTGAGAGACTGAGACTGACGGAGACTGAGAGACTGAGACTGAGGGAGACTGAGAGACTGAGACTGAGAGACTGAGACTGAGGGAGACAGTCAATGTTTCTCTACGCTCCATTGTTTCTCACACACACATACACACACACACACACACCGCTTGTACGTGTGTCCTTGACTCCCAGTTTATACACTGACCTTTCTAGACAACACAATGTCTTCCAGATTACAGTCTTTCAGTCTTTATAAGTCTTTCTTTCTCCTTTGTCTAATTCCCACTCTGTTATTCTCTCTGTGTCCATTGTTTACCTTTTGACACACACAGCTGGAATAGTGTGGCTTAGATAAACAGGGTTTATAATGAAAGGAGTTTATTACAGAGAGGGTGAAGAACAAATCATACTCTTGATCTGCTTGTAATTCAAAACTCTTCTACACCCTAATCTCTTTCCCTCTCTCACACACACACACACACACACACACACACACACACTGCCCCCCCATTCTGTGCCCTCATGCACAACACCTGGGGCACACAAAAGCCACTGTGTGCCTCTCTGTTACGTGTTGTCTGCCTCTGAATTGTAGCGCCTTTAATCATCAGGAAATTAGGTTTCACTTAATTAGGAAGCAGCCATTGTGCTTTTCAGTATCAAAGAAGAAGCCCGAATGGGATGGAGGACAAGAAACAAAGAGGTGATGTGAACAAGTGAGTTACACAGGAAGCTGTGGGGAGAGACAGGAAGCTGAGGAGAGAGACCGGAAGCTGTGGAGAGAGACAGGAAGCTGTGGAGAGAGACAGGAAGCTGAGGAGAGAGACAGGAAGCTGAGGAGAGAGACAGTAAGCTGTGGAGAGAGACAGGAAGCTGAGAAGAGAGACAGGAAGCTGTGGAGAGAGACAAGAAGCTGAGGAGAGAGACAGGAAGCTGAGGAGAGAGACAGTAAGCTGTGGAGAGAGACAGGAAGCTGAGGAGAGAGACAGGAAGCTGTGGAGAGAGACAGGAAGCTGACGAGAGAGACAGGAAGCTGAGGAGAGAGACAGTAAGCTGTGGAGAGAGACAGGAAGCTGAGGAGAGAGACAGGAAGCTGAGGAGAGAGACAGGAAGCTGTGGAGAGAGACAGGAAGCTGAGGAGAGAGACAGGAAGCTGTGGAGAGAGACAGGGAGCTGTGAAGAGAGACAGGAAGCTGTGGAGAGAGACAGGAAGCTGAGGAGAGAGACAGGAAGCTGAGGAGAGAGACAGGAAGCTGTGGAGAGAGACAGGAAGCTGAGGAGAGAGACAGGAAGCTGAGGAGAGAGACAGGAAGCTGAGGAGAGAGACAGGAAGCTGTGGAGATAGACAGGAAGCTGAGGAGAGAGACAGGAAGCTGAGGAGAGAGACAGGAAGCTGAGGAGAGAGACAGGAAGCTGAGGAGAGAGACAGGAAGCTGTGGAGAGAGACAGGAAGCTGTGGAGAGAGACAGGAAGCTGTGGAGAGAGACAGGAAGCTGAGGAGAGAGACAGGAAGCTGAGGGGAGACAATGTCCAGTGAGGAGGACTAGATGGAAAGGGAGGGCCCATGTCCTTGGGGACCTGCCTGCCAGACTTGCCAACCTTGATAGACAGGTGTTACCTGTCAGGTGTTACCTGTCAGGTGTTACGGATATCTGGTCCCCAGGTGTGAGGGAACAGGTGATTGTGTGACAGACAGAAAAAAACATCTTGCCATTAAATCTTTCAGTTATTTCATTGATTCCTTGGAAGATGTCATCACATGTCCTGTGTGTGTCTTCAGAGAGGTATTAGCTCCTGCGTGTGTTAGCCATGTGAGCTGCGTGTGTTAGCCATGTGAGCTGTGTGTGTTAGCCATGTGAGCTGTGTGTGTTAGCCATGTGAGCTGTGTGTGTTAGCCATGTGAGCTGTGTGTGTTAGCCATGTGAGCTGCGTGTGTTAGCCATGTGAGCTGTGTGTGTTAGCCATGTGAGCTGTGTGTGTTAGCCATGTGAGCTGTGTGTGTCAGCCATGTGAGCTGCGTGTGTTAGCCATGTGAGCTGCGTGTGTTAGCCATGTGAGCTGCGTGTGTTAGCCATGGCTGAGACTGCAGAGCTGCATGTGTTGGAGAGTTGAGCCAAAATGGCGGGTGGTGTGGTTCTATCTGTGGTGTTCTTTTCTTCCAGCTAAGGGTTGATATATAAATTGTATATATAATCGCTGCACGGTCACAGCATCCAAACTGTCAAAGCTGTCTTTCTCTGTTTCTTCCCAAACCATATGGTATTGAGTAAGTGTGACCGGTATCTCCAGACAGACGTTCACTCTGGCTCCTGTTCTGACGTTGATTCTGCTAATCTAGTCTGATAACCATGTGGCATCATGACTGGTAGTTAATTATCATTACACGTAGGGTGTTTAGCAACCCACAATTTGCTGCGGTGCTAAATCACAATCATATGTATCCCCTCTGTAACTGTAAAAAAAGAGCAGTCATCTGTTGGGGAGAAAATGCAGATTACAGGAAGGATAACCTTCTGGAATTCACACTGAGAAAAAAAAAGAGATCAACAAGATTGATTTCCCTTCAAGTACCATAGCTGCATGAACCAGATATTTGACTTTTGTTTAGTCTAAGTTGGAGGCGAAAGCAGCGTTATTACCTGTGAGGTTTAGTATCAGCTGAACTGCTGGTTTGCATCATTCAGGTGTGTTGGGGTATCAGGTGAGTTAGTCTCTTGTAGTTCTGATGTAGGATCGTCTTCACCCTTAGACCACCTGTCTATCTTTGCACACCTCCCTTAACCTCTCCTTCAGTTTGCCTAAATCCTTTTCCAGTGTAAAGATCCTTTTCTCACTGTGTTGCCAGAATCTGATCACAATGTCTCATTCCCCCGAAGTCTAAATTTAATCTTTGACTTTGGTTGAATCTCTGCCTGCAGTGTATTAATAGTTGTCTCCTTGATTTTCTTTTGCAGTGTATTGATCTGTGTCTTCATAGGGTCACAGCATCGTGCAGTCTCAGTTTTAGACAGTTTAGCAGAGCCTCAGGAGGAGGTGATCTCACATATTCTCACTTTCCTCTCTTCAAATTTCTCTGTTTCTCCTCCCTGCAGTCAACAATGTCTCTCTTGTCGTCTCCTTCCCCTTGGTGGATCAGTAGACGAAGGTATAAATATGAGAGATTTACCTTTCAGTCTTTCAAGGAAGGGCAAGTATCCCTCCCAGGTCTGGACTCAGGATGCTTGGAATGTTTTTTACAGCAGATGTTGGTGCTTTATTCAGATTCAGTTTCAGAATACTTTATTTATCCCGAGGGAAACTCCTTCGTATCAACGGCACAGTCTCGCAAAAGCACATAATTTATAATGCAAAACACACAAACACAGCAAGCCAACCAAAGGAGGTCAAGTTGGACAGTTGGTAGTATGGCTGCTAATGTGGCCTGGCAAAATCCCCCAGCACCACTCTGGTGAGGGGGCATCCCTGCTGAAGCATACCAGCCCCAACACACACACACACACTCTGGTGAGGAGGGGCATCCCTGCTGAAGCATACCAGCCCCAACACACACACACACACACTCTGGTGAGGAGGGGCATCCCTGCTGAAGCATACCAGCCCCAACACACACACACACTCTGGTGAGGAGGGGCATCCCTGCTGAAGCATACCAGCCCCAACACACACACACACACACACACACTCTGGTGAGGAGGGGCATCCCTGCTGAAGCATACCAGCCCCAACACACACACACACACACACACACTCTGGTGAGGAGGGGCATCCCTGCTGAAGCATACCAGCCCCAACACACACACACACTCTGGTGAGGAGGGGCATCCCTGCTGAAGCATACCAGCCCCAACACACACACACACACACTCTGGTGAGGAGGGGCATCCCTGCTGAAGCATACCAGCCCCAACACACACACACACACACACACACTCTGGTGAGGAGGGGCATCCCTGCTGAAGCATACCAGCCCCAACACACACACACACACACTCTGGTGAGGAGGGGCATCCCTGCTGAAGCATACCAGCCCCAACACACACACACACACACACTCTGGTGAGGAGGGGCATCCCTGCTGAAGCATACCAGCCCCAACACACACACACACACACACATTCACACACAGAGACAGTCACACCCCTCTGCATCATCTGGCACCAACAGAGATGTGACACAAAGTTTTACAAAGACTTCTCAGCACAGCTATCTGTGCTGTGTGGCTCAAAGGAGCATAATGACTAACTATCACCAGAGGCTGTCTGTTTCATCCCTCCCTCTCTATCTCCCCTCCATCCCTCCCTCTCTATCTCCCCTCCCTCTCTATCTCCCCTTCCTCTCTGTCTCCCCCTTTTTAAGTGGTGTGCTGACAGATTGCCTGTGGTTTTACTGGACCTGTTTCTGGGTCTCTGTGTGTCCAGGGAGTTATAAAGAGAGCTGAAGACGTTTTTCATTCAGTGGTGCAGAGATTAGTGATGGACATTTAAATTGTACTTTAGAGAGTGTGTGTGTCTGTGTTTGCCTGCGTGTGTGTGTGTGTGTGTGTGTGTGTGTGTCTGTGTGCAGTATGCCTGCCTCAAGGTAAAGTAGTGTTGTAGTGAATAAGGAAGGAGTATATTAGTGTGTGAATGCTTCAGGTTTTGTGTCTAACAGAAGAAGGGTGATTTATCGACATAATGCAGAAGTGTGGTACGACGGGGTGGTGGAGGAAAACATGGTGACGGAAGAAAGAGCTGGGAGGCTGTTAGGATGAGAGGCTATGAGGCTGAGAGGATGAGAGGCTGAGTGTGAGGCTGAGAAGCTGTAAAGCTGAGTGTGAGGCTGAGAGGCTGTAAGGCTGAGAGGCTGATTGTGAGGCTGTAAGGCAGAGAGGCCCTGAAACATTCATGCAACAAACATGTTTCAAGGTTCTTTCAACACCATTTCATTTTAAATCCCTTAGCACAGACTATTACGAGAAATCAAACCAATTTAATTTTAGATGAATGAAAAGGATTGCTAGAGCTTTGCTTTGGGGGAGATTTCATTCATTTATTTCATTTAAAGTATGGAAATACAGCTGGTAGGAAACATAAAACAGTGTCCAGAAATGCTGCCACTCGGACATCAGTATTTAGGGAAACAGATGCTATCGGAATATTTCCCTGCAGACTTTCCAGACTATTAACAGACTCAGGATTGGTTCAAAAGCAGAGCCAAGGAGAGCTAACAAATGCTAATATCCAACTGTTATGCTAATTTAGCAGCTTTGCAACATAATAAACAAAAAACAACCTCAGAACGATTGCTAAGCTTTAATGAGGGAGTTTGAATGGAAGTTAAAAGGATAAAGGGAATCATTTGGCTTTAATTAGAGGAAGTTCATACATGTGGTAGGGAAATTGTTTTGTTTTGACTTTTTGGAAGAGAAGAGATGTAATTATTTTAACACATCAAATACAAAATAGCTAAATGTACGTTTCTTAAAACAAGCAGTATGATCGAGCGCCACTGACCCTCAGCCAATCAGATCACATTATGCGTGACTGACCCTCCCTCTGCCAATCAGATCACATTATGCATGATTGACCCTCCCTCTGCCAATCAGATCACATTATGCGTGACTGACCCTCCCTCTGCCAATCAGATCACATTATGCATGATTGAATAAATGTAAATGAACCTCCCTCTGCCAATCAGATCACATTATATATGACACGCCCACACCTCACCTGGAAGCTTAGGTAAACAGCAAATGAGTATTTACTGATCCTAAACCTGTTAGTTAGTATATTGAGATACTTTAACTCTTGTATCTTGGAAGAAAAGGAAAATTGTCAGAACCCAGGGAATCCCATTTCCAAACCCCACAGACTTACTGGGCTCAGAGCAACATTCAATTTCCTCTCCTAAGACCTAAAATAACAAATACTCTTGTATTGAGTGTTCCTATTTCTGTGTTGGCTGGTGGTCCAACAACAGTTCCAGTCAATTCTCCAGAGTCAACAGGAAGCTGCTGCCTAAACTGAGGTGATTCAGGAGGGGAGGGATGGAATATTAAGATGTATAAGAGTGTGTGTAAGTGAGAGTGTGTGTGTGTGTGTGTGTGTGTGTGTGTGTGTGTGTGTGTGTGTGTGTGTGTGTGTGTGTGTGTGTGTGTGTGTGTGTGTGTGTGTGTGTGTGTGTGTGTGTGTGTGTGAGTGTGTGTGTGTGTGAGTGTCTTTGTGTTTGTGTAAGAGTGTTCCTGCTCACGACTCTGATGTCTTGTCCTTCACCATCCTTTCAAAACCATCTGACTCCCAGACGAGGTCATGTCCTCCTTTACGCTAGATCATAGCACCAATCAGCACATGGGACAAATGGCCAGTAGAAGTGAATGAAACTTGTAAACCAATCACAAGAGGTCAAAGGTTAATAGACTATTCTGAACTTTTGAAGTTTGCACTGAACTTCTCTCCTATTGTCTCCCTGCCAGAGTCCTAGGATACACAGATAGGATATACTGAATATACTGCAGATACTGAATATACTGCAGATACTGAATATACTGCAGATACTGAATATACTGCAGATACCGAATATACTGCAGATACTGAATATACTGCAGATACTGAATATACTGCAGATACTGAATATACTGCAGATACTGAATATACTGCAGATACTGAATATACTGCAGATACTGAATATACTGCAGATACTGAATATACTGCAGATACCGAATATACTGCAGATACCGAATATACTGCAGATACCGAATATACTGCAGATACCGAATATACTGCAGATACTGAATATACTGCAGATACTGAATATACTGCAGATACTGAATATACTGCAGATACCGAATATACTGCAGATACTGAATATACTGCAGATACTGAATATACTGCAGATACTGAATATACTGCAGATACTGAATATACTGCAGATACTGAATATACTGCAGATACCGAATATACTGCAGATACTGAATATACTGCAGATACTGAATATAGTGCAGATACTGAATATACTGCAGATACTGAATATACTGCAGATACTGAATATACTGCAGATACCGAATATACTGCAGATACTGAATATACTGCAGATACTGAATATAGTGCAGATACTGAATATACTGCAGATACTGAATATACTGCAGATACTGAATATACTGCAGATACTGAATATACTGCAGATACCGAATATACTGCAGATACCGAATATACTGCAGATACCGAATATACTGCAGATACCGAATATACTGCAGATACTGAATATACTGCAGATACTGAATATACTGCAGATACCGAATATACTGCAGATACCGAATATACTGCAGATACCGAATATACTGCAGATACTGAATATACTGCAGATACTGAATATACTGCAGATACTGAATATACTGCAGATACTGAATATACTGCAGATACTGAATATACTGCAGATACCGAATATACTGCAGATACCGAATATACTGCAGATACCGAATATACTGCAGATACCGAATATACTGCAGATACCGAATATACTGCAGATACTGAATATACTGCAGATACTGAATATACTGCAGATACTGAATATACTGCAGATACTGAATATACTGCAGATACTGAATATACTGCAGATACAGAGTAAGAATGGAGACTAATAGTCAGATTCACCCTTCAAAGCTAATTAAAAAGTACGACATAATTCCAACTCAGGTGTCCCCCTGATCTGCTTCACTGTGTGTCACCATGATATTCCCCCTGTGGCTTCCTTGACATCTTCTTGAACATCTCCACAGACATCTGAAGTCTTAATTCACTGAAGCCAGGAGGTCTTAGTGGACATCTCTCGCTCTGACAACACAGCAGAATGACCAGCTGAGGAGCATCAATAGGGATGTGGATCCTCTCTGCTGGCAAAGCTCTAACTGTTAGCACAGGCAAGTGCGCTTCAGTGGCCCAACATGCTCTGCAAACAGCCGTGAAATGAGATGATTGGAGTTAGGCTGAGTTAGACACCAGGGAATGTCAGAGGATGATTGGTGTGTGTGTTTGTCCACACCCTGCATTTCCTGTCCCCTGCCTGCCCTAAACAAAAGAGATGCTTCCTGCTGTATTCCTCCCACCTGAAACAGATCATCTTCTGCTCTCTCAACAGCTGGCAGTAATCATCACCTCTTGCTCTCTCCTCCGCCCACTCTGGTCCTTCCATCTTGGGCTGGTTCTGGCTGCTTGCTGGGCCAGTTTCAGTCTTCATCCTCATGAGAAAAGGAGGTTGGCAAAGTAAACTGATTGATGAGTGAGCTGCTCTCTTCTTGGATTCAGTGTTTCAGGACAAATCTAAATCCCAGAGATGGATCTGGACGTCCCCTACTAGCAGACCAGCAGATTATCAGACTAAACCATTGTGTAACAGCCACACATGCCAACTATAAATGGACATATCTGTGTTTAGTCTCCAAGTCTTCCTCCCTGGGGTGCAAAGAACTGATGTTTGGCGTCTAGGATGGTGAAGAGTTAGCAAATCCCCCCTTAGTCGCTCCATCTTCTGAATTCTGAACATCGAACCATCAACCACTCGGTACTTCCTTTGTCGAAGTGTCCTCATTCAGGGTGCCACCTTCTATTGGATAAGGGTCATGGTCAAGGTTAGGATAAGGGTCATGGTCAAGGTCATGGTCAGGGTTAGGGTGTGTTTAGGCTAGAGGTGTGTGATCAGGGTCAAGAAGTTCCCATGGTAATACTCCCAGGGTTATGGAGTTGCCATGGTAATACTCCCTGGTTTAAGGGAGTTGCCATGGTAATACTCCCTTGGGTTAGGGAGTTGCCATGGTAATACTCCCAGATTTAGGGAGTTGCCATGGTAATTCTTTTAGGGTTAGAGAGTTGCCATGGTAATACTCCCAGGGTTAGAGAGTTGCCATGGTAAAGATGTATGCAGTTGTTTTTTGTTGTTGCTGTTTCTCTCTCTCTGATTAGACTTTTACTCAGTGGTTTGTGTGTTTATTGTCCTTTGTTTTCCTCGGAAGTAATTAAAAACGATTTATGTCGTTCAGTAGTGAGATGGTAAGTGTGTCTGTTGGTGTGTCTAGAGATCTATTTCTCACGCACACTTCCTAGCTCTCCAGCACACACCCACGCATCTCATTTCTTCCACAATTGCATTTGAACCGTGAGTTTCCTCTGCTGAATCCCCCTTTAATATCAGTTTGATAACAAGGCTGTCTGACTACCTCCAGGCTCCTGAAGCCTTGTGGGCTGATGGAGGCATTATGCATGCAGGGGGAGGAAGGATGATGCACACAGACCCTGCAGTCAGCGAGTTCCCAATACAATGAGAACACAGCTCTTCAGGGGGGAAGGTGGGCACAGTTTAATCTAATCTAACAGTTCTAAAACCACAATTCTTCTTGCTATCTAATGGTCACAAGGCTCTGGGATTTAAAAAAATATAGGGGAACAATAACCTTTTGCTGTACCTCAGTGTTGGAGAGGCACACTACTGTAATGAAGCAACACACTGCTGGGGCTCAGTAGTCTGCCAAGCGTTAGTATGGTGAGGGAGCACCTGTGGTCACTGCTAGGGGTTAGGTAGTATGAAGAGGAGTTAGGGAGTATGAAGAGGATGTTAGGGAGGATGAAGAGGCGTTAGGGAGGATGAAGAGGAGTTAGGGAGTATGAAGAGGATGTTAGGGAGGATGAAGAGGCGTTAGGGAGGATGAAGAGGAGTTAGGGAGTATGAAGAGGATGTTAGGGAGGAGGTTCCTGGATCTGGAGGTTCAGGGATCCTTACCCTGAATGGGTCTGATCACCTCCCGCCTCCCTGCTTCTCTCCACAGG
>CM059289.1:20309664-20397164 GCA_030340665.1 Neosalanx taihuensis
GCCTCTAATACGTAACAGTACTGCCTCTAATACGTAACAGTACTGCCTCTAATACATAACCGTACTGCCTCTAATACATAACAGTACTGCCTCTAATACATAACCGTACTGCCTCTAATACATAACAGTACTGCCTCTAATACATAACCGTACTGCCTCTAATACATAACAGTACTGCCTCTAATACATAACCGTACTGCCTCTAATACGTAACAGTACTGCCTCTAATACATAACAGTGCTGCCTCTAATACGTAACAGTACTGCCTCTAATACGTAACAGTACTGCCTCTAATACATAACCGTACTGCCTCTAATACATAACAGTACTGCCTCTAATACATAACCGTACTGCCTCTAATACATAACAGTACTGCCTCTAATACATAACCGTACTGCCTCTAATACATAACAGTACTGCCTCTAATACATAACCGTACTGCCTCTAATACGTAACAGTACTGCCTCTAATACATAACAGTGCTGCCTCTAATACGTAACAGTACTGCCTCTAATACGTAACAGTACTGCCTCTAATACGTAACAGTACTGCCTCTAATACGTAACAGTACTGCCTCTAATACGTAACAGTACTGCCTCTAATACGTAACAGTACTGCCTCTAATACGTAACAGTACTGCCTCTAACACAGAACAGTACTGCCTCTATCACAGAACAGTACTGCCTCTAACACAGAACAGTACTGCCTCTATCACAGAACAGTACTGCCTCTAACACATAACAGTACTGCCTCTATCACAGAACAGTACTGCCTCTAACACAGAACAGTACTGCCTCTAACACATAACAGTACTGCCTCTATCACAGAACAGTACTGCCTCTAACACATAACAGCACTGCCTCTATCACAGAACAGTACTGCCTCTAACACAGAACAGTACTGCCTCTAACACATAACAGTACTGCCTCTATCACATAACAGTACTGCCTCTATCACAGAACAGTACTGCCTCTATCACAGAACAGTACTGCCTCTATCACAGAACAGTACTGCCTCTAACACAGAACAGTACTGCCTCTAACACAGAACAGTACTGCCTCTAACACATAACAGTACTGCCTCTAACACAGAACAGTACTGCCTCTAACACATAACAGTACTGCCTCTATCACAGAACAGTACTGCCTCTATCACAGAACAGTACTGCCTCTAACACATGACTTTACATGTATCAGACGCTCTTATCCAGACTGACTTACAGCCAGTACAGGGACATTCCCCCTGAGGACAGTAGGGTGAAGTGTCTTGCCTGAGGACAACGTCATGTTGGCAGCAGGGTTGTTGGTTTGATGGCCCCTCAGTCCACTGACAGTGACTGACACACATTAAGCATTCAAAGCTATTTTTGAGTGAATCACCCGAATACATAAAACCACAGCAAAGAGCTGAAACAGCCACGGTGGAGCTGATGGATATGGGGAGGCAGGTTCTGGAGTGTGTACACACACAAACAAACACACAAACACACAAACATACGCACATACATACACACACACCGCACACTTTGGATTCATTTTGAAACTGGAGAGTCTGCATCATGTCCTGCACATCAGAGGCAGAGCAGTTCAGGATCTACACACACACACACACACACACACACACACACAGAGACACACAGACACACACACACACACAGAGACACACAGACACACACAGACACGCACACGGACTCTGAGACACACAGACATGCATACACAGACATGAACACACACGCACGTGCACACACACATGCACACACCTTTGTCACAGTCCCTCAGGCATCAATGGAGTCTGGCTTTGAATCACCCTCTCCTCCCTTCCATTCATCTTTCATGCTCCTTTCTACATTAAAGCACCTTTGGATTCAATAGGGAAGAACATTCTGTCCTGTTCTACTGAACGGCAACATTTAAGAGACAAATGTGATGTCACCCTGATGTCACCCTGATGTCACCCTGATGTCACCCTGATGTCACTCTGATGTCACCCTGATGTCACTCTGATGTCACTCTGATGTCACCCTGATGTCACTCTGATGTCACCCTGATGTCACCCTGATGTCACCCTGATGTCACCCTGATGTCACCCTGATGTCACTCTGATGTCACCCTGATGTCACTCTGATGTCACTCTGATGTCACCCTGATGTCACTCTGATGTCACCCTGATGTCACTCTGATGTCACCCTGATGTCACTCTGATGTCACTCTGATGTCACTCTGATGTCACCCTGATGTCACCCTGATGTCACTCTGATGTCACTCTGATGTCACTCTGATGTCACTCTGATGTCACCCTGATGTCTGTGTGGTTCCCTCCTGTGTGTGGTTCCCTCCTGTGTGTGCGGTTCCCTCCTGTGTGTGGTTCCTTCCTGTGTGTGCAGTTCCCTCCTGTGTGCAGTTCCCTCCTGTGTGTGGTTCCTACCTGTGTGTGTGTGTGGTTCCCTTGTCCGGCCTTCTGAGCTCTGATATGTGTCAGTAGGAAACAGAGAACGTTCCTAAGAGATTGGAAGTCCATAACATGTCTGGCATCAGGAGATGGATGAGGAGGTTTATATGGTGCCAGAGGGGGTGTTAGGGAGCAGATAGCTGCCTCTGTGAGGCATGCTGGGATAGCTGGAGGACTGGTGGTGGGCGGGGGTGTTAGGGAGCAGATAGCTGCCTCTGTGAGGCATGCTGGGATAGCTGGAGGACTGGTGGTGGGCGAGGGTGGAAGGTGGTTGATAAACTTCTCTCTCTCTCTGCCAGTAGAGCAGAGTTGAGCCCCGAGGCCCTCTGGCGAGGAATGTGTTAGAGCCTAGTGAAGCCTGTGTTAGTGTGATAATATGATGTGCCCACTTCAGGAAGCACACGTTTGCACACTTCCTGTACGCAATTGTTCACATAAAACAAACTTGTACTGGAACGCTTACAGGTTCAAAGACTAAGACGAGAAAGCATACACAGGGACAGCCACACACACACTCAGCCACACACTCAGCCACACACACTCAGCTACACACACACTCAGCCACACACACACTCAGCCACGCACACACTCAGCCACAAACACACTCAGCCACACACACTCAGCCACACACGTACTCAGCCACACACACACACTCAGCCACACACACACTCAGCCACACACACTCAGCCACACACGTACTCAGCCACACACACACACTCAGCCACACACACACTCAGCCACACACACACACTCAGCCACACACACACTCAGCCACGCACACACACTCAGCCACACTACACAGCTTACATCCCTCCACCCCCCCCCCCCCACACACACACACACACACAACTTGTCACACCCCCCTCCAACATACAGTTGGTGCTACAACATTAAAAAGCCATTAGCCTGTCATTACTGGACCTGAGTCTGTCCATCACAGCCCTCAGGGCTCAACAACAGCATCGGCTGCTACAGCCCAGTGTTCAGACAGACCCCCTCTAAGATAATGAAGCCCAGTGTTCAGACAGACCCCCTCTAAGATAATGAAGCCCAGTGTTCAGACCCCCTCTAAGATAATGAAGCTCAGTGTTCAGACTCTCTAAGATAATGAAGCTCAGTGTTCAGCCAGACCCCCTCTAAGATAATGAAGCTCAGTGTTCAGCCAGACCCCCTCTAAGATAATGAAGCCCAGTGTTCAGACTCTCTCTAAGATAATGAAGCTCAGTGTTCAGCCAGACCCCCTCTAAGATAATGAAGCCCAGTGTTCAGACTCTCTCTAAGATAATGAAGCTCAGTGTTCAGTCAGACCCCCTCTAAGATAATGAAGCCCAGTGTTCAGTCAGACCCTCCCTAAGATAATGAAGCTCAGTGTTCAGCCAGACCCCCTCTAAGATAATGAAGCTCAGTGTTCAGCCAGACCCCCTCTAAGATAATGAAGCTCAGTGTTCAGTCAGACCCCCTCTAAGATAATGAAGCTCAGTGTTCAGCCAGACCCCCTCTAAGATAATGAAGCCCAGTGTTCAGACTCTCTCTAAGATAATGAAGCTCAGTGTTCAGTCAGACTCCCTCTCTAAGATAATGAAGCTCAGTGTTCAGCCAGACCCCCTCTAAGATAATGAAGCTCAGTGTTCAGCCAGACCCCCTCTAAGATAATGAAGCTCAGTGTTCAGCCAGACCCCCTCTAAGATAATGAAGCTCAGTGTTCAGTCAGACTCCCTCTCTAAGATAATGAAGCTCAGTGTTCAGCCAGACCCCTCTAAGATAATGAAGCTCAGTGTTCAGTCAGACCCCCTCTAAGATAATGAAGCTCAGTGTTCAGTCAGACCCCCTCTAAGATAATGAAGCTCAGTGTTTGGAATAATGAATGAGTTTAAAGAAAGTGCAGAGTCAGCCTTGTTGGAAAAGTTGCAAAGGAAGGAACTCTGTTGTACAATTTATATCAGGCTTTCTTGTCTTTAAATTATTCAAAGTGTTGTCATGGCAGCTGCCTGCAAATTTGTCATAGTAAACAACAGTTGTCTAAGCTTCTACAGAAGGTTGTCCAAGATTCACAGATATTCAAAATTTGATTAATCTTTTGTCTTGCCAACCAAGCATTTGCTAATTAGCATTCCTGCTAGGATATGTGCCTAATGGGGCCTCACACACTGACCATGATGGCTTCTCTGAAGATAAGATGGGCTCATATTCCTTGAAATAAATCACTGTGTCAGTATGGGTGTTCATCAGCAGAACAACACTAATTACAAATGCATGTGACTTGGTAAAACACTACTATCTCCCTGTGAGTGTCTGAGCAGTGGCACTTTCTCTCTTACTCAGGCTCTACTAAACCAAATAGCAGCATCACACAATGAACAGTCTAATTCACTGCCTTTCTAGAAGACATGCTCACACCGCTTCTTTAGGGCAGTACTGCTCTGTGTGAGTGTGAGGCAGGGTTAGAGTGTGAGGCAGGGTTAGAGTGTGAGGCAGGGTTAGAGTGAGGCAGGGTTAGAGTGTGAGGCAGGGTTAGAGTGTGAGGCAGGGTTAGAGTGTGAGGCAGGGTTAGTGTGAGGCAGGGTTAGAGTGTGAGGCAGGGTTAGTGTGAGGCAGGGTTAGAGTGTGAGGCAGGGTTAGTGTGTGAGGCAGGGTTAGAGTGTGAGGCAGGGTTAGTGTGTGAGGCAGGGTTAGTGTGTGAGGCAGGGTTAGAGTCTGAGGCAGGGTTAGTGTGTGAGGCAGGGTTAGTGTGTGAGGCAGGGTTAGTGTGCGAGGCAGGGTTAGTGTGTGAGGCAGGGTTAGTGTGTGAGGCAGGGTTAGTGTGCGAGGCAGGGTTAGAGTGTGAGGCAGGGTTAGTGTGCGAGGCAGGGTTAGAGTCTGAGGCAGGGTTAGTGTGTGAGGCAGGGTTAGTGTGTGAGGCAGGGTTAGTGTGTGAGGCAGGGTTAGTGTGTGAGGCAGGGTTAGTGTGTGAGGCAGGGTTAGAGTCTGAGGCAGGGTTAGTGTGTGAGGCAGGGTTAGTGTGTGAGGCAGGGTTAGTGTGTGAGGCAGGGTTAGAGTGTGAGGCAGGGTTAGTGTGTGAGGCAGGGTTAGTGTGCGAGGCAGGGTTAGAGTGTGAGGCAGGGTTAGAGTGTGAGGCAGGGTTAGAGTGTGAGGCAGGGTTAGAGTGAGGCAGGGTTAGAGTGTGAGGCAGGGTTAGAGTGTGAGGCAGGGTTAGAGTGAGGCAGGGTTAGAGTGAGGCAGGGTTAGAGTGTGAGGCAGGGTTAGAGTGTGAGGCAGGGTTAGTGTGTGAGGCAGGGTTAGAGTGTGAGGCAGGGTTAGTGTGTGAGGCAGGGTTAGAGTGTGAGGCAGGGTTAGAGTGAGGCAGGGTTAGAGTGTGAGGCAGGGTTAGAGTGTGAGGCAGGGTTAGTGTGTGAGGCAGGGTTAGAGTGTGAGGCAGGGTTAGAGTGAGGCAGGGTTAGAGTGAGGCAGGGGTTAGAGTGTGAGGCAGGGTTAGAGTGTGAGGCAGGGTTAGAGTGAGGCAGGGTTAGTGTGTGAGGCAGGGTTAGTGTGTGAGGCAGGGTTAGAGTGAGGCAGGGTTAGTGTGTGAGGCAGGGTAAGAGTGAGGCAGGGTTAGAGTGTGAGGCAGGGTTAGAGAGTGAGGCAGGGTTAGTGTGTGAGGCAGGGTTAGAGAGTGAGGCAGGGTTAGAGTGAGGCAGGGTAGGAGTGAGGCAGGGTTAGTGTGTGAGGCAGGGTTAGAGTGAGGCAGGGTAGGAGTGAGGCAGGGTTAGAGTGTGAGGCAGGGTTAGTGTGTGAGGCAGGGTTAGAGTGTGAGGCAGGGTTAGAGTGTGAGGCAGGGTTAGAGTGAGGCAGGGTTAGAGTGTGAGGCAGGGTTAGAGTGTGAGGCAGGGTTAGAGTGAGGCAGGGTTAGAGTGAGGCAGGGTTAGAGTGTGAGGCAGGGTTAGAGTGTGAGGCAGGGTTAGTGTGTGAGGCAGGGTTAGAGTGTGAGGCAGGGTTAGTGTGTGAGGCAGGGTTAGAGTGTGAGGCAGGGTTAGAGTGAGGCAGGGTTAGAGTGAGCAGGGTTAGAGTGTGAGGCAGGGTTAGAGTGTGAGGCAGGGTTAGTGTGTGAGGCAGGGTTAGTGTGTGAGGCAGGGTTAGAGTGTGAGGCAGGGTTAGAGTGAGGCAGGGTTAGAGTGAGGCAGGGTTAGAGTGTGAGGCAGGGTTAGAGTGTGAGGCAGGGTTAGAGTGAGGCAGGGTTAGAGTGTGAGGCAGGGTTAGAGTGTGAGGCAGGGTTAGAGTGTGAGGCAGGGTTAGAGTGTGAGGCAGGGTTAGAGTGAGGCAGGGTTAGTGTGTGAGGCAGGGTTAGTGTGTGAGGCAGGGTTAGAGTGAGGCAGGGTTAGTGTGTGAGGCAGGGTAAGAGTGAGGCAGGGTTAGAGTGTGAGGCAGGGTTAGAGAGTGAGGCAGGGTTAGTGTGTGAGGCAGGGTTAGAGAGTGAGGCAGGGTTAGAGTGAGGCAGGGTAGGAGTGAGGCAGGGTTAGTGTGTGAGGCAGGGTTAGAGTGAGGCAGGGTAGGAGTGAGGCAGGGTTAGAGTCTGAGGCAGGGTTAGTGTTTGAGGCAGGGTTAGTGTGTGAGGCAGGGTTAGTGTGTGAGGCAGGGTTAGTGTGTGAGGCAGGGTTAGTGTGTGAGGCAGGGTTAGTGTGAGGCAGGGTTAGTGTGTGAGGCAGGGTTAGTGTGTGAGGCAGGGTTAGTGTGTGAGGCAGGGTTAGAGTGTGAGGCAGGGTTAGTGTGTGAGGCAGGGTTAGTGTGTGAGGCAGGGTTAGAGTGTGAGGCAGGGTTAGTGTGTGAGGCAGAGTTAGAGTGTGAGGCAGGGTTAGAGTGAGGCAGGGTTAGAGTGAGGCAGGGTTAGAGTGTGAGGCAGGGTTAGAGTGTGAGGCAGGGTTAGTGTGTGAGGCAGGGTTAGAGTGTGAGGCAGGGTTAGAGTGAGGCAGGGTTAGAGTGAGGCAGGGTTAGAGTGTGAGGCAGGGTTAGAGTGTGAGGCAGGGTTAGAGTGAGGCAGGGTTAGAGTGTGAGGCAGGGTTAGAGTGTGAGGCAGGGTTAGAGTGTGAGGCAGGGTTAGAGTGTGAGGCAGGGTTAGAGTGTGAGGCAGGGTTAGAGTGAGGCAGGGTTAGTGTGTGAGGCAGGTTAGTGTGTGAGGCAGGGTTAGAGTGAGGCAGGGTTAGTGTGTGAGGCAGGGTAAGAGTGAGGCAGGGTTAGAGTGTGAGGCAGGGTTAGAGAGTGAGGCAGGGTTAGTGTGTGAGGCAGGGTTAGAGAGTGAGGCAGGGTTAGAGTGAGGCAGGGTAGGAGTGAGGCAGGGTTAGTGTGTGAGGCAGGGTTAGAGTGAGGCAGGGTAGGAGTGAGGCAGGGTTAGAGTCTGAGGCAGGGTTAGTGTTTGAGGCAGGGTTAGTGTGTGAGGCAGGGTTAGTGTGTGAGGCAGGGTTAGTGTGTGAGGCAGGTCTAGTGTGTGAGCAGGGTTAGTGTTTGAGGCAGGGTAACCCCACGTCATATTTAGCTGTGGAATAACAGTCTAACAACTTTGGGAAACAAGTGAAAAGTGTAATAACAACTTAATAACTGTATAATAACAAAGTTGTTACACTGTTATGCAGTTGTTATTACACTTTTCACACAGCTTTCATAGATGTGACCTAACATATGTTCATGCATATGTAAAATCAGTGTAAAAAGTGTAATAACAACCTCATAGGAGTGAAACCACTTTGTAAAAACAGGTAAAAATTATAGTAATAAATGTAATAACGTTGTAACAACAGGTAAAAAGTTTAATAACAGCATAATAACAGTATATAAACCTTATAAAAAAGTATAAAAGTGTATTAACTTTATAATAACAGAATAATAAACATGTATAATTTTTGTAAGAAGTGTAATAACAACTTAATAACACTATAATAACAAAGTTGTTACACTGTTATGAAGTTGTTATTACACTTTTCACACTGATTTTACAAGATTGTTACACTGTCATTATAATGTTATTGCAGTTTTACAATATTTTTCACAAGGTTATTATACGATTATTACACTTTCTTGGGTTTTTAAAAGTTGTTATAATGATATTAAGTTGTTATTGAACTTTTTAGCTATTTTTACAAAGTTGTTACACTCTTATAAACTTGATATTACACTTTTTAAGACTGGAAGACAACTTTGGAAAAAAAGGTAAAAAGTGCAATAACAACTTCATAACATTTTAACAACTTTTTAAAAAATGGTAAAACGTGTAATAACAGCATAATAACAGTATATAAACCTTATAAAAAAGTATAAAAGTGTAATAACTTTATAATAACAGAAAAATAAACACGTACAATTTTGTAAAAAGTGTAATAACATCTTAATAACACTATAATAACAAAGTTGTTACACTGTTATGAAGTTGTTATTACACTTTTCACACTGATTTGACAAGGTTGTTACGCTGTCATTATAATGTTATTGCAGTTTTACAATATTTTTCACAAGGTTATTATACGATTATTACACTTTCTTGGGTTTTTAAAAAGTTGTTACAATGATATTAAGTTGCTATTTAACTTTTTAGCTATTTTTACAAAATTGTTACACTCTTATAAACTTGATATTACACTTTTTAAAACTGGAAGACAACTTTGGAAAAAAGGTAAAAAGTGCAATAACAACTTCATAACATTTTAACAACTTTGTAAAAAATTCTAAAAGGTGTAATAACAGCATAACAACAGTATATAAACCTTATAAAAGTATAAAAGTGTAATAACTTTATAATAACAGAATAATAAACACGTACAATTTTTGCAAAAAGTGTAATAACAACTTAATAACACTATAATAACAAAGTTGTTACACTGTTATGAAGTTGTTATTACACTTTTCACACTGATTTGACAAGGTTGTTACGCTGTCATTATAATGTTATTGCAGTTTTACAATATTTTTCACAAGGTTATTATACGATTATTACACTTTATTGGGTTTTTAAAAAGTTGTTACAATGATATTAAGTTGCTATTTAACTTTTTAGCTATTTTTACAAAATTGTTACACTCTTATAAACTTGATATTACACTTTTTAAAACTGGAAGACAACTTTGGAAAAAAGGTAAAAAGTGCAATAACAACTTCATAACATTTCAACAACTTTGTAAAAAATTATAAAAGGTGTATTAACAGCATAATAACAGTATATAAACCTTATAAAAAGTATAAAAGTGTAATAACTTTATAATAACAGAATAATAAACACGTACAATTTTTGTAAAAAGTGTAATAACAACTTAATAACACTATAATAACAAAGTTGTTACACTGTTATGAAGTTGTTATTACACTTTTCACACTAATTTGACAAGGTTGTTACGCTGTCATTATAATGTTATTGCAGTTTTACAATATTTTTCACAAGGTTATTTTACGGTTATTACACTTTCTTGGGTTTTTAAAAGTTGTTACAATGATATTAAGTTGCTATTTAACTTTTTAGCTATTTTTACTAAATTGTTACACTCTTATAAACTTGATATTACACTTTTTAAAACTGGAAGACAACTTTGGAAAAAAGGTAAAAAGTGCAATAACAACTTAATAACACTATAATAACAAAGTTGTTACACTGTTATGAAGTTGTTATTACACTTTTCACACTGATTTGACAAGGTTGTTACGCTGTCATTATAATGTTATTGCAGTTTTACAATATTTTTCACAAGGTTATTATACGATTATTACACTTTATTGGGTTTTTAAAAAGTTGTTACAATGATATTAAGTTGCTATTTAACTTTTTAGCTATTTTTACAAAATTGTTACACTCTTATAAACTTGATATTACACTTTTTAAAACTGGAAGACAACTTTGGAAAAAAGGTAAAAAGTGCAATAACAACTTCATAACATTTTAACAACTTTGTAAAAAATTATAAAAGGTGTAATAACAGCATAATAACAGTATATAAACCTTATAAAAAGTATAAAAGTGTAATAACTTTATAATAACAGAATAATAAACACGTACAATTTTTGTAAAAAGTGTAATAACAACTTAATAACACTATAATAACAAAGTTGTTACACTGTTATGAAGTTGTTATTACACTTTTCACACTAATTTGACAAGGTTGTTACGCTGTCATTATAATGTTATTGCAGTTTTACAATATTTTTCACAAGGTTATTTTACGGTTATTACACTTTCTTGGGTTTTTAAAAAGTTGTTACAATGATATTAAGTTGCTATTTAACTTTTTAGCTATTTTTACAAAATTGTTACACTCTTATAAACTTGATATTACACTTTTTAAAACTGGAAGACAACTTTGGAAAAAAGGTAAAAAGTGCAATAACAACTTCATAACATTTTAACAACTTTGTAAAAAATTATAAAAGGTGTAATAACAGCATAACAACAGTATATAAACCTTATAAAAAGTATAAAAGTGTAATAACTTTATAATAACAGAATAATAAACACGTACAATTTTTGTAAAAAGTGTAATAACAACTTAATAACACTATAATAACAAAGTTGTTACACTGTTATGAAGTTGTTATTACACTTTTCACTTTTTTGGATTGGACCTGTACATACCCTGTATATTCTGTCTATACTGTTCATAATATGTATATTCTGAGTATATCCATATTATTATATTCTGTTGTTAATAACTGTTTTGCACTTCTGGTTGGATGCTAACTGTATTTCGTTGCCCTGGACTTGTACCTGTGTAATGACAATAAAGTTGAATCTAATCTAATCTAATCTAACTTTTCACACTGATTTGACAAGATTGTTACGCTGTCATTATAATGTTATTGCAGTTTTACAATATTTTTCACAAGGTTATTATACGATTATTACACTTTCTTGGGTATTTAAAAAGTTGTTACAATGATATTAAGTTGCTATTTAACTTTTTAGCTATTTTTACAAAGTTGTTACACTCTTATAAACTTGATATTACACTTTTTAAAACTGGAAGACAACTTTGGAAAAAAGGTAAAAAGCGCAATAACAACTTCATAACATTTTAACAACTTTGTACAAAATTATTATAAAAGGTGTAATAACAGCATAATAACAGTATATAAACCTTATAAAAAAGTATAAAAGTGTAAATAACTTTATAATAACAGAATAATAAACACGTACAATTTTTGTAAAAAGTGTAATAACAACTTAATAACACTATAATAACAAAGTTGTTACACTGTTATGAAGTTGTTATTACACTTTTCACACTAATTTGACAAGGTTGTTACGCTGTCATTATAATGTTATTGCAGTTTTACAATATTTTTCACAAGGTTATTTTACGGTTATTACACTTTCTTGGGTTTTTTTAAAAAGTTGTTACAATGATATTAAGTTGCTATTTAACTTTTTAGCTATTTTTACTAAATTGTTACACTCTTATAAACTTGATATTACACTTTTTAAAACTGGAAGACAACTTTGGAAAAAAGGTAAAAAGTGCAATAACAACTTCATAACATTTCAACAACTTTGTAAAAAAAATTATAAAAGGTGTATTAACAGCATAATAACAGTATATAAACCTTATAAAAAAGTATAAAAGTGTAATAACTTTATAATAACAGAATAATAAACACGTACAATTTTTTGTAAAAAGTGTAATAACAACTTAATAACACTATAATAACAAAGTTGTTACACTGTTATGAAGTTGTTATTACACTTTTCACACTAATTTGACAAGGTTGTTACGCTGTCATTATAATGTTATTGCAGTTTTACAATATTTTTCACAAGGTTATTTTACGGTTATTACACTTTCTTGGGGTTTTTAAAAAGTTGTTACAATGATATTAAGTTGCTATTTAACTTTTTAGCTATTTTTACTAAATTGTTACACTCTTATAAACTTGATATTACACTTTTTAAAACTGGAAGACAACTTTGGAAAAAAGGTAAAAGTGCAATAACAACTTAATAACACTATAATAACAAAAGTTGTTACACTGTTATGAAGTTGTTATTACACTTTTCACACTGATTTGACAAGGTTGTTACGCTGTCATTATAATGTTATTGCAGTTTTACAATATTTTTCACAAGGTTATTATACGATTATTACACTTTATTGGGTTTTTAAAAGTTGTTACAATGATATTAAGTTGCTATTTAACTTTTTAGCTATTTTTTACAAAATTGTTACACTCTTATAAACTTGATATTACACTTTTTAAAACTGGAAGACAACTTTGGAAAAAGGTAAAAAAAGTGCAATAACAACTTCATAACATTTTAACAACTTTGTAAAAAATTATAAAAGGTGTAATAACAGCATAATAACAGTATATAAACCTTATAAAAAGTATAAAAGTGTAATAACTTTATAATAACAGAATAATAAACACGTACAATTTTGTAAAAAAGTGTAATAACAACTTAATAACACTATAATAACAAAGTTGTTACACTGTTATGAAGTTGTTATTACACTTTTCACACTAATTTGACAAGGTTGTTACGCTGTCATTATAATGTTATTGCAGTTTTACAATATTTTTTTCACAAGGTTATTTTACGGTTATTACACTTTCTTGGGTTTTTAAAAGTTGTTACAATGATATTAAGTTGCTATTTAACTTTTTAGCTATTTTTACAAAATTGTTACACTCTTATAAACTTGATATTACACTTTTTAAAACTGGAAGACAACTTTGGAAAAAAAGGTAAAAAGTGCAATAACAACTTCATAACATTTTAACAACTTTGTAAAAAATTATAAAAGGTGTAATAACAGCATAACAACAGTATATAAACCTTATAAAAAGTATAAAAGTGTAATAACTTTATAATAACAGAATAATAAACACGTACAATTTTTGTAAAAAGTGTAATAACAACTTAATAACACTATAATAACAAAGTTGTTACACTGTTATGAAGTTGTTATTACACTTTTCACTTTTTTTGGATTGGACCTGTACATACCCTGTATATTCTGTCTATACTGTTCATAATATGTATATTCTGAGTATATCCATATTATTATATTCTGTTGTTAATAACTGTTTTGCACTTCTGGTTGGATGCTAACTGTATTTCGTTGCCCTGGACTTGTACCTGTGTAATGACAATAAAGTTGAATCTAATCTAATCTAATCTAACTTTTCACACTGATTTGACAAGATTGTTACGCTGTCATTATAATGTTATTGCAGTTTTACAATATTTTTCACAAGGTTATTATACGATTATTACACTTTATTGGGGTTTTTAAAAAGTTGTTACAATGATATTAAGTTGCTATTTAACTTTTTAGCTATTTTTACAAAATTGTTACACTCTTATAAACTTGATATTACACTTTTTAAAACTGGAAGACAACTTTGGAAAAAAGGTAAAAAGTGCAATAACAACTTCATAACATTTCAACAACTTTGTAAAAAATTATAAAAGGTGTATTAACAGCATAATAACAGTATATAAACCTTATAAAAAGTATAAAAAGTGTAATAACTTTATAATAACAGAATAATAAACACGTACAATTTTTGTAAAAAGTGTAATAACAACTTAATAACACTATAATAACAAAGTTGTTACACTGTTATGAAGTTGTTATTACACTTTTCACACTAATTTGACAAGGTTGTTACGCTGTCATTATAATGTTATTGCAGTTTTACAATATTTTTCACAAGGTTATTTTACGGTTATTACACTTTCTTGGGTTTTTAAAAGTTGTTACAATGATATTAAGTTGCTATTTAACTTTTTAGCTATTTTTACTAAATTGTTACACTCTTATAAACTTGATATTACACTTTTTAAAACTGGAAGACAACTTTGGAAAAAGGTAAAAAGTGCAATAACAACTTAATAACACTATAATAACAAAGTTGTTACACTGTTATGAAGTTGTTATTACACTTTTCACACTGATTTGACAAGGTTGTTACGCTGTCATTATAATGTTATTGCAGTTTTACAATATTTTTCACAAGGTTATTATACGATTATTACACTTTATTGGGTTTTTAAAAAGTTGTTACAATGATATTAAGTTGCTATTTAACTTTTTAGCTATTTTTACAAAATTGTTACACTCTTATAAACTTGATATTACACTTTTTAAAACTGGAAGACAACTTTGGAAAAAAGGTAAAAAAGTGCAATAACAACTTCATAACATTTTAACAACTTTGTAAAAAATTATAAAAGGTGTAATAACAGCATAATAACAGTATATAAACCTTATAAAAGTATAAAAGTGTAATAACTTTATAATAACAGAATAATAAACACGTACAATTTTTGTAAAAAGTGTAATAACAACTTAATAACACTATAATAACAAAGTTGTTACACTGTTATGAAGTTGTTATTACACTTTTCACACTAATTTGACAAGGTTGTTACGCTGTCATTATAATGTTATTGCAGTTTTACAATATTTTTCACAAGGTTATTTTACGGTTATTACACTTTCTTGGGTTTTTAAAAAGTTGTTACAATGATATTAAGTTGCTATTTAACTTTTTAGCTATTTTTACAAAATTGTTACACTCTTATAAACTTGATATTACACTTTTTAAAACTGGAAGACAACTTTGGAAAAAAGGTAAAAAGTGCAATAACAACTTCATAACATTTTAACAACTTTGTAAAAAATTATAAAAGGTGTAATAACAGCATAACAACAGTATATAAACCTTATAAAAAGTATAAAAGTGTAATAACTTTATAATAACAGAATAATAAACACGTACAATTTTTGTAAAAGTGTAATAACAACTTAATAACACTATAATAACAAAGTTGTTTACACTGTTATGAAGTTGTTATTACACTTTTCACTTTTTGGATTGGACCTGTACATACCCTGTATATTCTGTCTATACTGTTCATAATATGTATATTCTGAGTATATCCATATTATTATATTCTGTTGTTAATAACTGTTTTGCACTTCTGGTTGGATGCTAACTGTATTTCGTTGCCCTGGACTTGTACCTGTGTAATGACAATAAAGTTGAATCTAATCTAATCTAATCTAACTTTTCACACTGATTTGACAAGATTGTTACGCTGTCATTATAATGTTATTGCAGTTTTACAATATTTTTCACAAGGTTATTATACGATTATTACACTTTCTTGGGTATTTAAAAAGTTGTTACAATGATATTAAGTTGCTATTTAACTTTTTAGCTATTTTTACAAAGTTGTTACACTCTTATAAACTTGATATTACACTTTTTAAAACTGGAAGACAACTTTGGAAAAAAAGGTAAAAAAGCGCAATAACAACTTCATAACATTTTAACAACTTTGTACAAAATTATAAAAGGTGTAATAACAGCATAATAACAGTATATAAACCTTTATAAAAAAAGTATAAAAGTGTAATAACTTTATAATAACAGAATAATAAACACGTACAATTTTTGTAAAAAGTGTAATAACAACTTAATAACACTATAATAACAAAGTTGTTACACTGTTATGAAGTTGTTATTACACTTTTCACACTAATTTGACAAGGTTGTTACGCTGTCATTATAATGTTATTGCAGTTTTACAATATTTTTCACAAGGTTATTTTACGGTTATTACACTTTCTTGGGTTTTTAAAAGTTGTTACAATGATATTAAGTTGCTATTTAACTTTTTAGCTATTTTTTACTAAATTGTTACACTCTTATAAACTTGATATTACACTTTTTAAAACTGGAAGACAACTTTGGAAAAAAAGGTAAAAAGTGCAATAACAACTTCATAACATTTCAACAACTTTGTAAAAAATTATAAAAGGTGTATTAACAGCATAATAACAGTATATAAACCTTATAAAAAGTATAAAAGTGTAATAACTTTATAATAACAGAATAATAAACACGTACAATTTTTGTAAAAGTGTAATAACAACTTAATAACACTATAATAACAAAGTTGTTACACTGTTATGAAGTTGTTATTACACTTTTCACACTAATTTGACAAGGTTGTTACGCTGTCATTATAATGTTATTGCAGTTTTACAATATTTTTCACAAGGTTATTTTACGGTTATTACACTTTCTTGGGTTTTAAAAAGTTGTTACAATGATATTAAGTTGCTATTTAACTTTTTAGCTATTTTTACTAAATTGTTACACTCTTATAAACTTGATATTACACTTTTTAAAACTGGAAGACAACTTTGGAAAAAAGGTAAAAGTGCAATAACAACTTAATAACACTATAATAACAAAAAGTTGTTACACTGTTATGAAGTTGTTATTACACTTTTCACACTGATTTGACAAGGTTGTTACGCTGTCATTATAATGTTATTGCAGTTTTACAATATTTTTCACAAGGTTATTATACGATTATTACACACTTTATTGGGTTTTTAAAAAAGTTGTTACAATGATATTAAGTTGCTATTTAACTTTTTAGCTATTTTTACAAAATTGTTACACTCTTATAAACTTGATATTACACTTTTTAAAACTGGAAGACAACTTTGGAAAAAAAGGTAAAAAGTGCAATAACAACTTCATAACATTTTAACAACTTTGTAAAAAATTATAAAAGGTGTAATAACAGCATAATAACAGTATATAAACCTTATAAAAAGTATAAAAGTGTAATAACTTTATAATAACAGAATAATAAACACGTACAATTTTGTAAAAAGTGTAATAACAACTTAATAACACTATAATAACAAAGTTGTTACACTGTTATGAAGTTGTTATTACACTTTTCACACTAATTTGACAAGGTTGTTACGCTGTCATTATAATGTTATTGCAGTTTTACAATATTTTTCACAAGGTTATTTTACGGTTATTACACTTTCTTGGGTTTTTAAAAAGTTGTTACAATGATATTAAGTTGCTATTTACTTTTTAGCTATTTTTACAAAATTGTTACACTCTTATAAACTTGATATTACACTTTTTAAAACTGGAAGACAACTTTGGAAAAAGGTAAAAAGTGCAATAACAACTTCATAACATTTTAACAACTTTGTAAAAAATTATAAAAGGTGTAATAACAGCATAACAACAGTATATAAACCTTATAAAAAAGTATAAAAGTGTAATAACTTTATAATAACAGAATAATAAACACGTACAATTTTTGTAAAAAAAGTGTAATAACAACTTAATAACACTATAATAACAAAGTTGTTACACTGTTATGAAGTTGTTATTACACACTTTTCACTTTTTTGGATTGGACCTGTACATACCCTGTATATTCTGTCTATACTGTTCATAATATGTATATTCTGAGTATATCCATATTATTATATTCTGTTGTTAATAACTGTTTTGCACTTCTGGTTGGATGCTAACTGTATTTCGTTTGCCCTGGACTTGTACCTGTGTAATGACAATAAAGTTGAATCTAATCTAATCTAATCTAACTTTTCACACTGATTTGACAAGATTGTTACGCTGTCATTATAATGTTATTGCAGTTTTACAATATTTTTCACAAGGTTATTATACGATTATTACACTTTATTGGGTTTTTAAAAAGTTGTTACAATGATATTAAGTTGCTATTTAACTTTTTAGCTATTTTTACAAAATTGTTACACTCTTATAAACTTGATATTACACTTTTTAAAACTGGAAGACAACTTTGGAAAAAAGGTAAAAAGTGCAATAACAACTTCATAACATTTCAACAACTTTGTAAAAAATTATAAAAGGTGTATTAACAGCATAATAACAGTATATAAACCTTATAAAAAGTATAAAAGTGTAATAACTTTATAATAACAGAATAATAAACACGTACAATTTTTGTAAAAAGTGTAATAACAACTTAATAACACTATAATAACAAAGTTGTTACACTGTTATGAAGTTGTTATTACACTTTTCACACTAATTTGACAAGGTTGTTACGCTGTCATTATAATGTTATTGCAGTTTTACAATATTTTTCACAAGGTTATTTTACGGTTATTACACTTTCTTGGGTTTTTAAAAGTTGTTACAATGATATTAAGTTGCTATTTAACTTTTTAGCTATTTTTACTAAATTGTTACACTCTTATAAACTTGATATTACACTTTTTAAAACTGGAAGACAACTTTGGAAAAAAGGTAAAAAAGTGCAATAACAACTTAATAACACTATAATAACAAAGTTGTTACACTGTTATGAAGTTGTTATTACACTTTTCACACTGATTTGACAAGGTTGTTACGCTGTCATTATAATGTTATTGCAGTTTTACAATATTTTTCACAAGGTTATTATACGATTATTACACTTTCTTGGGTTTTTAAAAAGTTGTTACAATGATATTAAGTTGCTATTTAACTTTTTAGCTATTTTTACAAAATTGTTACACTCTTATAAACTTGATATTACACTTTTTAAAACTGGAAGACAACTTTGGAAAAAAGGTAAAAAGTGCAATAACAACTTCATAACATTTTAACAACTTTGTAAAAAATTCTAAAAGGTGTAATAACAGCATAACAACAGTATATAAACCTTATAAAAGTATAAAAGTGTAATAACTTTATAATAACAGAATAATAAACACGTACAATTTTTGCAAAAAAAGTGTAATAACAACTTAATAACACTATAATAACAAAGTTGTTACACTGTTATGAAGTTGTTATTACACTTTTCACACTGATTTGACAAGGTTGTTACGCTGTCATTATAATGTTATTGCAGTTTTACACATATTTTTCACAAGGTTATTTTACGGTTATTACACTTTCTTGTTTTTAAAAAGTTGTTACAATGATATTAAGTTGCTATTTAACTTTTTAGCTATTTTTACAAAATTGTTACACTCTTATAAACTTGATATTACACTTTTTAAAACTGGAAGACAACTTTGGAAAAAAAGGTAAAAAGTGCAATAACAACTTCATAACATTTTAACAACTTTGTAAAAAATTATAAAAGGTGTAATAACAGCATAACAACAGTATATAAACCTTATAAAAAGTATAAAAGTGTAATAACTTTATAATAACAGAATAATAAACACGTACAATTTTTGTAAAAAGTGTAATAACAACTTAATAACACTATAATAACAAAGTTGTTACACTGTTATGAAGTTGTTATTACACTTTTCACTTTTTTGGATTGGACCTGTACATACCCTGTATATTCTGTCTATACTGTTCATAATATGTATATTCTGAGTATATCCATATTATTATATTCTGTTGTTAATAACTGTTTTGCACTTCTGGTTGGATGCTAACTGTATTTCGTTGCCCTGGACTTGTACCTGTGTAATGACAATAAAGTTGAATCTAATCTAATCTAATCTAACTTTTCACACTGATTTGACAAGATTGTTACGCTGTCATTATAATGTTATTGCAGTTTTACAATATTTTTCACAAGGTTATTATACGATTATTACACTTTATTGGGTTTTTAAAAAGTTGTTACAATGATATTAAGTTGCTATTTAACTTTTTAGCTATTTTTACAAAATTGTTACACTCTTATAAACTTGATATTACACTTTTAAAACTGGAAGACAACTTTGGAAAAAAGGTAAAAAGTGCAATAACAACTTCATAACATTTCAACAACTTTGTAAAAAATTATAAAAGGTGTATTAACAGCATAATAACAGTATATAAACCTTATAAAAAGTATAAAAGTGTAATAACTTTATAATAACAGAATAATAAACACGTACAATTTTTGTAAAAAGTGTAATAACAACTTAATAACACTATAATAACAAAGTTGTTACACTGTTATGAAGTTGTTATTACACTTTTCACACTAATTTGACAAGGTTGTTACGCTGTCATTATAATGTTATTGCAGTTTTACAATATTTTTCACAAGGTTATTTTACGGTTATTACACTTTCTTGGGTTTTTAAAAAGTTGTTACAATGATATTAAGTTGCTATTTAACTTTTTAGCTATTTTTACTAAATTGTTACACTCTTATAAACTTGATATTACACTTTTTAAAACTGGAAGACAACTTTGGAAAAAGGTAAAAAGTGCAATAACAACTTAATAACACTATAATAACAAAGTTGTTACACTGTTATGAAGTTGTTATTACACTTTTCACACTGATTTGACAAGGTTGTTACGCTGTCATTATAATGTTATTGCAGTTTTACAATATTTTTCACAAGGTTATTATACGATTATTACACTTTCTTGGGTTTTTAAAAAGTTGTTACAATGATATTAAGTTGCTATTTAACTTTTTAGCTATTTTTACAAAATTGTTACACTCTTATAAACTTGATATTACACTTTTTAAAACTGGAAGACAACTTTGGAAAAAAGGTAAAAAGTGCAATAACAACTTCATAACATTTTAACAACTTTGTAAAAATTCTAAAAGGTGTAATAACAGCATAACAACAGTATATAAACCTTATAAAAGTATAAAAGTGTAATAACTTTATAATAACAGAATAATAAACACGTACAATTTTTGCAAAAAGTGTAATAACAACTTAATAACACTATAATAACAAAGTTGTTACACTGTTATGAAGTTGTTATTACACTTTTCACACTGATTTGACAAGGTTGTTACGCTGTCATTATAATGTTATTGCAGTTTTACAATATTTTTCACAAGGTTATTATACGATTATTACACTTTCTTGGGTTTTTAAAAAGTTGTTACAATGATATTAAGTTGCTATTTAACTTTTTAGCTATTTTTACAAAATTGTTACACTCTTATAAACTTGATATTACACTTTTTAAAACTGGAAGACAACTTTGGAAAAAAGGTAAAAGTGCAATAACAACTTCATAACATTTTAACAACTTTGTAAAAATTCTAAAAGGTGTAATAACAGCATAACAACAGTATATAAACCTTATAAAAGTATAAAAGTGTAATAACTTTATAATAACAGAATAATAAACACGTACAATTTTTGCAAAAAGTGTAATAACAACTTAATAACACTATAATAACAAAGTTGTTACACTGTTATGAAGTTGTTATTACACTTTTCACACTGATTTGACAAGGTTGTTACGCTGTCATTATAATGTTATTGCAGTTTTACAATATTTTTCACAAGGTTATTATACGATTATTACACTTTATTGGGTTTTTAAAAAGTTGTTACAATGATATTAAGTTGCTATTTAACTTTTTAGCTATTTTTACAAAATTGTTACACTCTTATAAACTTGATATTACACTTTTTAAAACTGGAAGACAACTTTGGAAAAAAGGTAAAAAGTGCAATAACAACTCCATAACATTTCAACAACTTTGTAAAAAATTATAAAAGGTGTATTAACAGCATAATAACAGTATATAAACCTTATAAAAAGTATAAAAGTGTAATAACTTTATAATAACAGAATAATAAACACGTACAATTTTTGTAAAAAGTGTAATAACAACTTAATAACACTATAATAACAAAGTTGTTACACTGTTATGAAGTTGTTATTACACTTTTCACACTAATTTGACAAGGTTGTTACGCTGTCATTATAATGTTATTGCAGTTTTACAATATTTTTCACAAGGTTATTTTACGGTTATTACACTTTCTTGGGTTTTTAAAAAGTTGTTACAATGATATTAAGTTGCTATTTAACTTTTTAGCTATTTTTACTAAATTGTTACACTCTTATAAACTTGATATTACACTTTTTAAAACTGGAAGACAACTTTGGAAAAAAGGTAAAAGTGCAATAACAACTTAATAACACTATAATAACAAAGTTGTTACACTGTTATGAAGTTGTTATTACACTTTTCACACTGATTTGACAAGGTTGTTACGCTGTCATTATAATGTTATTGCAGTTTTACAATATTTTTCACAAGGTTATTATACGATTATTACACTTTATTGGGTTTTAAAAAGTTGTTACAATGATATTAAGTTGCTATTTAACTTTTTAGCTATTTTTACAAAATTGTTACACTCTTATAAACTTGATATTACACTTTTAAAACTGGAAGACAACTTTGGAAAAAGGTAAAAAGTGCAATAACAACTTCATAACATTTTAACAACTTTGTAAAAAATTATAAAAGGTGTAATAACAGCATAATAACAGTATATAAACCTTATAAAAGTATAAAAGTGTAATAACTTTATAATAACAGAATAATAAACACGTACAATTTTGTAAAAAGTGTAATAACAACTTAATAACACTATAATAACAAAGTTGTTACACTGTTATGAAGTTGTTATTACACTTTTCACACTAATTTGACAAGGTTGTTACGCTGTCATTATAATGTTATTGCAGTTTTACAATATTTTTCACAAGGTTATTTTACGGTTATTACACTTTCTTGGGTTTTTAAAAAGTTGTTACAATGATATTAAGTTGCTATTTAACTTTTTAGCTATTTTTACAAAATTGTTACACTCTTATAAACTTGATATTACACTTTTTAAAACTGGAAGACAACTTTGGAAAAAAGGTAAAAAGTGCAATAACAACTTCATAACATTTTAACAACTTTGTAAAAAATTATAAAAGGTGTAATAACAGCATAACAACAGTATATAAACCTTATAAAAAGTATAAAAGTGTAATAACTTTATAATAACAGAATAATAAACACGTACAATTTTTGTAAAAAGTGTAATAACAACTTAATAACACTATAATAACAAAGTTGTTACACTGTTATGAAGTTGTTATTACACTTTTCACACTAATTTGACAAGGTTGTTACGCTGTCATTATAATGTTATTGCAGTTTTACAATATTTTTCACAAGGTTATTATACGATTATTACACTTTATTGGGTTTTTAAAAAGTTGTTACAATGATATTAAGTTGCTATTTAACTTTTTAGCTATTTTTACAAAATTGTTACACTCTTATAAACTTGATATTACACTTTTTAAAACTGGAAGACAACTTTGGAAAAAGGTAAAAAGTGCAATAACAACTTCATAACATTTTAACAACTTTGTAAAAAATTATAAAAGGTGTAATAACAGCATAACAACAGTATATAAACCTTATAAAAAGTATAAAAGTGTAATAACTTTATAATAACAGAATAATAAACACGTACAATTTTTGCAAAAAGTGTAATAACAACTTAATAACACTATAATAACAAAGTTGTTACACTGTTATGAAGTTGTTATTACACTTTTCACACTGATTTGACAAGGTTGTTACGCTGTCATTATAATGTTATTGCAGTTTTACAATATTTTTCACAAGGTTATTATACGATTATTACACTTTATTGGGTTTTTAAAAAGTTGTTACAATGATATTAAGTTGCTATTTAACTTTTTAGCTATTTTTACAAAATTGTTACACTCTTATAAACTTGATATTACACTTTTTAAAACTGGAAGACAACTTTGGAAAAAAGGTAAAAAGTGCAATAACAACTTCATAACATTTCAACAACTTTGTAAAAAATTATAAAAGGTGTATTAACAGCATAATAACAGTATATAAACCTTATAAAAAGTATAAAAGTGTAATAACTTTATAATAACAGAATAATAAACACGTACAATTTTGTAAAAAGTGTAATAACAACTTAATAACACTATAATAACAAAGTTGTTACACTGTTATGAAGTTGTTATTACACTTTTCACACTAATTTGACAAGGTTGTTACGCTGTCATTATAATGTTATTGCAGTTTTACAATATTTTTCACAAGGTTATTTTACGGTTATTACACTTTCTTGGGTTTTTAAAAAGTTGTTACAATGATATTAAGTTGCTATTTAACTTTTTAGCTATTTTTACTAAATTGTTACACTCTTATAAACTTGATATTACACTTTTAAAACTGGAAGACAACTTTGGAAAAAGGTAAAAAGTGCAATAACAACTTAATAACACTATAATAACAAAGTTGTTACACTGTTATGAAGTTGTTATTACACTTTTCACACTGATTTGACAAGGTTGTTACGCTGTCATTATAATGTTATTGCAGTTTTACAATATTTTTCACAAGGTTATTATACGATTATTACACTTTATTGGGTTTTTAAAAAGTTGTTACAATGATATTAAGTTGCTATTTAACTTTTTAGCTATTTTTACAAAATTGTTACACTCTTATAAACTTGATATTACACTTTTTAAAACTGGAAGACAACTTTGGAAAAAGGTAAAAAGTGCAATAACAACTTCATAACATTTTAACAACTTTGTAAAAAATTATAAAAGGTGTAATAACAGCATAATAACAGTATATAAACCTTATAAAAAGTATAAAAGTGTAATAACTTTATAATAACAGAATAATAAACACGTACAATTTTTGTAAAAAGTGTAATAACAACTTAATAACACTATAATAACAAAGTTGTTACACTGTTATGAAGTTGTTATTACACTTTTCACACTAATTTGACAAGGTTGTTACGCTGTCATTATAATGTTATTGCAGTTTTACAATATTTTTCACAAGGTTATTTTACGGTTATTACACTTTCTTGGGTTTTTAAAAAGTTGTTACAATGATATTAAGTTGCTATTTAACTTTTTAGCTATTTTTACAAAATTGTTACACTCTTATAAACTTGATATTACACTTTTTAAAACTGGAAGACAACTTTGGAAAAAAGGTAAAAAGTGCTATAACAACTTCATAACATTTTAACAACTTTGTAAAAAATTATAAAAGGTGTAATAACAGCATAACAACAGTATATAAACCTTATAAAAAGTATAAAAGTGTAATAACTTTATAATAACAGAATAATAAACACGTACAATTTTTGTAAAAAGTGTAATAACAACTTAATAACACTATAATAACAAAGTTGTTACACTGTTATGAAGTTGTTATTACACTTTTCACTTTTTTGGATTGGACCTGTACATACCCTGTATATTCTGTCTATACTGTTCATAATATGTATATTCTGAGTATATCCATATTATTATATTCTGTTGTTAATAACTGTTTTGCACTTCTGGTTGGATGCTAACTGTATTTCGTTGCCCTGGACTTGTACCTGTGTAATGACAATAAAGTTGAATCTAATCTAATCTAATCTAACTTTTCACACTGATTTGACAAGATTGTTACGCTGTCATTATAATGTTATTGCAGTTTTACAATATTTTTCACAAGGTTATTATACGATTATTACACTTTCTTGGGTATTTAAAAAGTTGTTACAATGATATTAAGTTGCTATTTAACTTTTTAGCTATTTTTACAAAGTTGTTACACTCTTATAAACTTGATATTACACTTTTTAAAACTGGAAGACAACTTTGGAAAAAAGGTAAAAAGCGCAATAACAACTTCATAACATTTTAACAACTTTGTACAAAATTATAAAAGGTGTAATAACAGCATAATAACAGTATATAAACCTTATAAAAAGTATAAAAGTGTAATAACTTTATAATAACAGAATAATAAACACGTACAATTTTTGTAAAAAGTGTAATAACAACTTAATAACACTATAATAACAAAGTTGTTACACTGTTATGAAGTTGTTATTACACTTTTCACACTAATTTGACAAGGTTGTTACGCTGTCATTATAATGTTATTGCAGTTTTACAATATTTTTCACAAGGTTATTTTACGGTTATTACACTTTCTTGGGTTTTTAAAAAGTTGTTACAATGATATTAAGTTGCTATTTAACTTTTTAGCTATTTTTACTAAATTGTTACACTCTTATAAACTTGATATTACACTTTTTAAAACTGGAAGACAACTTTGGAAAAAAGGTAAAAGTGCAATAACAACTTCATAACATTTCAACAACTTTGTAAAAAATTATAAAAGGTGTATTAACAGCATAATAACAGTATATAAACCTTATAAAAAGTATAAAAGTGTAATAACTTTATAATAACAGAATAATAAACACGTACAATTTTTGTAAAAAGTGTAATAACAACTTAATAACACTATAATAACAAAGTTGTTACACTGTTATGAAGTTGTTATTACACTTTTCACACTAATTTGACAAGGTTGTTACGCTGTCATTATAATGTTATTGCAGTTTTACAATATTTTTCACAAGGTTATTTTACGGTTATTACACTTTCTTGGGTTTTTAAAAAGTTGTTACAATGATATTAAGTTGCTATTTAACTTTTTAGCTATTTTTACTAAATTGTTACACTCTTATAAACTTGATATTACACTTTTTAAAACTGGAAGACAACTTTGGAAAAAGGTAAAAAGTGCAATAACAACTTAATAACACTATAATAACAAAGTTGTTACACTGTTATGAAGTTGTTATTACACTTTTCACACTGATTTGACAAGGTTGTTACGCTGTCATTATAATGTTATTGCAGTTTTACAACAATATTTTTCACAAGGTTATTATACGATTATTACACTTTATTGGGTTTTTAAAAAGTTGTTACAATGATATTAAGTTGCTATTTAACTTTTTAGCTATTTTTACAAAATTGTTACACTCTTATAAACTTGATATTACACTTTTTAAAACTGGAAGACAACTTTGGAAAAAAGGTAAAAAGTGCAATAACAACTTCATAACATTTTAACAACTTTGTAAAAAATTATAAAAGGTGTAATAACAGCATAATAACAGTATATAAACCTTATAAAAAGTATAAAAGTGTAATAACTTTATAATAACAGAATAATAAACACGTACAATTTTGTAAAAGTGTAATAACAACTTAATAACACTATAATAACAAAGTTGTTACACTGTTATGAAGTTGTTATTACACTTTTCACACTAATTTGACAAGGTTGTTACGCTGTCATTATAATGTTATTGCAGTTTTACAATATTTTTCACAAGGTTATTTTACGGTTATTACACTTTCTTGGGTTTTTAAAAAGTTGTTACAATGATATTAAGTTGCTATTTAACTTTTTAGCTATTTTTACAAAATTGTTACACTCTTATAAACTTGATATTACACTTTTTAAAACTGGAAGACAACTTTGGAAAAAAGGTAAAAAGTGCAATAACAACTTCATAACATTTTAACAACTTTGGAAAAAATTATAAAAGGTGTAATAACAGCATAACAACAGTATATAAACCTTATAAAAAGTATAAAAGTGTAATAACTTTATAATAACAGAATAATAAACACGTACAATTTTTGTAAAAAGTGTAATAACAACTTAATAACACTATAATAACAAAGTTGTTACACTGTTATGAAGTTGTTATTACACTTTTCACTTTTTTGGATTGGACCTGTACATACCCTGTATATTCTGTCTATACTGTTCATAATATGTATATTCTGAGTATATCCATATTATTATATTCTGTTGTTAATAACTGTTTTGCACTTCTGGTTGGATGCTAACTGTATTTCGTTGCCCTGGACTTGTACCTGTGTAATGACAATAAAGTTGAATCTAATCTAATCTAATCTAACTTTTCACACTGATTTGACAAGATTGTTACGCTGTCATTATAATGTTATTGCAGTTTTACAATATTTTTCACAAGGTTATTATACGATTATTACACTTTCTTGGGTATTTAAAAAGTTGTTACAATGATATTAAGTTGCTATTTAACTTTTTAGCTATTTTTACAAAGTTGTTACACTCTTATAAACTTGATATTACACTTTTTAAAACTGGAAGACAACTTTGGAAAAAAGGTAAAAAGCGCAATAACAACTTCATAACATTTTAACAACTTTGTACAAAATTATAAAAGGTGTAATAACAGCATAATAACAGTATATAAACCTTATAAAAAGTATAAAAGTGTAATAACTTTATAATAACAGAATAATAAACACGTACAATTTTTGTAAAAAGTGTAATAACAACTTAATAACACTATAATAACAAAGTTGTTACACTGTTATGAAGTTGTTATTACACTTTTCACACTAATTTGACAAGGTTGTTACGCTGTCATTATAATGTTATTGCAGTTTTACAATATTTTTCACAAGGTTATTATACGATTATTACACTTTCTTGGGTTTTTAAAAAGTTGTTACAATGATATTAAGTTGCTATTTAACTTTTTAGCTATTTTTACAAAATTGTTACACTCTTATAAACTTGATATTACACTTTTTAAAACTGGAAGACAACTTTGGAAAAAAGGTAAAAAGTGCAATAACAACTTCATAACATTTTAACAACTTTGTAAAAAATTCTAAAAGGTGTAATAACAGCATAACAACAGTATATAAACCTTATAAAAGTATAAAAGTGTAATAACTTTATAATAACAGAATAATAAACACGTACAATTTTTGCAAAAAGTGTAATAACAACTTAATAACACTATAATAACAAAGTTGTTACACTGTTATGAAGTTGTTATTACACTTTTCACACTGATTTGACAAGGTTGTTACGCTGTCATTATAATGTTATTGCAGTTTTACAATATTTTTCACAAGGTTATTATACGATTATTACACTTTATTGGGTTTTTAAAAAGTTGTTACAATGATATTAAGTTGCTATTTAACTTTTTAGCTATTTTTACAAAATTGTTACACTCTTATAAACTTGATATTACACTTTTTAAAACTGGAAGACAACTTTGGAAAAAAGGTAAAAAGTGCAATAACAACTTCATAACATTTCAACAACTTTGTAAAAAATTATAAAAGGTGTATTAACAGCATAATAACAGTATATAAACCTTATAAAAAGTATAAAAGTGTAATAACTTTATAATAACAGAATAATAAACACGTACAATTTTTGTAAAAAGTGTAATAACAACTTAATAACACTATAATAACAAAGTTGTTACACTGTTATGAAGTTGTTATTACACTTTTCACACTAATTTGACAAGGTTGTTACGCTGTCATTATAATGTTATTGCAGTTTTACAATATTTTTCACAAGGTTATTTTACGGTTATTACACTTTCTTGGGTTTTTAAAAAGTTGTTACAATGATATTAAGTTGCTATTTAACTTTTTAGCTATTTTTACTAAATTGTTACACTCTTATAAACTTGATATTACACTTTTTAAAACTGGAAGACAACTTTGGAAAAAAGGTAAAAAGTGCAATAACAACTTAATAACACTATAATAACAAAGTTGTTACACTGTTATGAAGTTGTTATTACACTTTTCACACTGATTTGACAAGGTTGTTACGCTGTCATTATAATGTTATTGCAGTTTTACAATATTTTTCACAAGGTTATTATACGATTATTACACTTTATTGGGTTTTTAAAAAGTTGTTACAATGATATTAAGTTGCTATTTAACTTTTTAGCTATTTTTACAAAATTGTTACACTCTTATAAACTTGATATTACACTTTTTAAAACTGGAAGACAACTTTGGAAAAAAGGTAAAAAGTGCAATAACAACTTCATAACATTTTAACAACTTTGTAAAAAATTATAAAAGGTGTAATAACAGCATAATAACAGTATATAAACCTTATAAAAAGTATAAAAGTGTAATAACTTTATAATAACAGAATAATAAACACGTACAATTTTTGTAAAAAGTGTAATAACAACTTAATAACACTATAATAACAAAGTTGTTACACTGTTATGAAGTTGTTATTACACTTTTCACACTAATTTGACAAGGTTGTTACGCTGTCATTATAATGTTATTGCAGTTTTACAATATTTTTCACAAGGTTATTTTACGGTTATTACACTTTCTTGGGTTTTTAAAAAGTTGTTACAATGATATTAAGTTGCTATTTAACTTTTTAGCTATTTTTACAAAATTGTTACACTCTTATAAACTTGATATTACACTTTTTAAAACTGGAAGACAACTTTGGAAAAAAGGTAAAAAGTGCAATAACAACTTCATAACATTTTAACAACTTTGTAAAAAATTATAAAAGGTGTAATAACAGCATAACAACAGTATATAAACCTTATAAAAAGTATAAAAGTGTAATAACTTTATAATAACAGAATAATAAACACGTACAATTTTTGTAAAAAGTGTAATAACAACTTAATAACACTATAATAACAAAGTTGTTACACTGTTATGAAGTTGTTATTACACTTTTCACTTTTTTGGATTGGACCTGTACATACCCTGTATATTCTGTCTATACTGTTCATAATATGTATATTCTGAGTATATCCATATTATTATATTCTGTTGTTAATAACTGTTTTGCACTTCTGGTTGGATGCTAACTGTATTTCGTTGCCCTGGACTTGTACCTGTGTAATGACAATAAAGTTGAATCTAATCTAATCTAATCTAACTTTTCACACTGATTTGACAAGATTGTTACGCTGTCATTATAATGTTATTGCAGTTTTACAATATTTTTCACAAGGTTATTATACGATTATTACACTTTCTTGGGTATTTAAAAAGTTGTTACAATGATATTAAGTTGCTATTTAACTTTTTAGCTATTTTTACAAAGTTGTTACACTCTTATAAACTTGATATTACACTTTTTAAAACTGGAAGACAACTTTGGAAAAAAGGTAAAAAGTGCAATAACAACATCATAACATTTTAACAACTTTTTTTTAACAACAGATAAAGGTGTAATAACAGCATAATAACAGTATATAAACCTTAAAAAAGTATAAAGTATATATAAAAAGTATATAAACCTATAAAAAAGTATAAAAGTGTAATAACTTGTAATAACCCTTAATAACAGAATAATAAACACGTGGAATTTGTGTAAAAAGTGTAATACCAACTTCATAACAATGTAAGAACTTTGTGAAAACAGGTAAAGTGTAGTATTGTTAATAACAACATAACCGTGTAAAATCAGTGTTAAAAAGTGTAATGACAACTTTATAAGGGTGAATCCACTTTGTAAAAACAGGTAAAAAGTGTAATAACAACATAATAAGGCTACAACAACAATGTTATTACACTGTTATGAAGTTGTTATTACACTTTTCACACTGATTTGTGAAGTTTGTTATGCTGTTATTATAATGTTATTGTTGTTTCACAATATTTTTCACAAAGTTATTATACTGTTATTACACTTTTTTGTGTTTAAAAAAAGTTGTTAGATTAGATTAGATTAAACTTTATTGTCATTACACAGGTACAAGTCCAGGGCAACGAAATACAGTTAGCATCCAACCAGAAGTGCAAAACAGTTATTAACAACAGAATATAATAATATGGGTATACTCAGAATATACATATTATGAACAGTATAGACAGAATATACAGGGTATGTACAGATTCAATCAGGGTATGTACAGATTCAAATTAGACAAGCAGAAATTACCGGGTAGCATGTATATACAGGTAGTGCAAATGATGCAATTGAACAAAAAGTAGAGATGTGCAAAGTGAACAAAATGTGAACAAAATGTGCAGGTGGTGCAGTAACAGATGTGCAGATGTGCAAAATGGACAGATAGTGCAAATAACAATTCACATATGCAAGTGGTGCAAATGTACAAACAGAATGTGCAAATATAGGAAGGGGGGGGTTCTATGGGGGGGCGGGGGTTATATAGGGGGGCGGGGGTGTAGTGGAGTTCAGGAGTGTCACAGTTCTGGGGAAGAAGCTGTTCCTCAGTCTGCTGGTTCTAGACCGGAGACTCCTGAGGCGCCTGCCGGAGGGCAGGGCGGCAAACAGTTTATGGGCGGGGTGTGAGGAATCTCTTCGGATGCTGTGAGCTCTACGTAGACAGCGCTTCCTCTGGATGTCCTCAATGGTCGGAAGAATAGTCCCAGTGATGCGTTGGGCGGTTTTCACCACCCGCTGCAGTGCCTTGCGCTCAGCGACTGTGCAGTTCCCGTACCACACTGTAACACAGTTTGTTAGGATGCACTCAATCGCACAGAGGTAGAAGTTCACCATGACAGCTGAGGACAGGTGGTGTTTCCTCAGTGTTCTCAAGAAAAAGAGACGCTGGTGAGCCTTCTTGATCAGGCCGGAGGTGTTAGTAATCCAGGACAGGTCATCCGAGATGTGGATCCCCAGGAACTTATAGCTGGAGACATGCTCAACGGCCATCCCGTTGATTTGAATGGGGTCGTGCGTGTCTCCCCTCTTCCTCCTGAAGTCCACGATAAGCTCCTTGGTCTTTGTGTCGTTGAGGAGCAGGTTACAATGATATTAAGTTGTTATTACAATTATTAGATTTTTTTCTATCTTGTTTTGAACAGGGACACATGCAATGTCATGTAGACAATTAAATGTAATAAATAATGGAACGTTTGACTTTAGAGAGATCGTTATGTATCGGCATGGTTGTTCTGAGGGAATTGAGACAGCACCATCTTCTGGTCACATCATGTACTTACAGTAAGGTTTAGATTAAAGTTGCTAAATCTCGATTTCTAAACCGCAGTTACTGCAGTTGTCACGAGATTAGATAGACATTAGAATTATAATTATTTGGTGTATGTTTGATGTTTTTTGCGACAATAATTTGCAAAAGTTATTGATATAAGCATGTATTTGATGCTATTTTCAGATATTAGCTATTGCTATGATTTAATCTGAAATGTTACGGAAAAGGTAAAGACTGTGGAAGTAGGCCAGACTGTTGCATCAGGACAGGTGTGTGTTGCTAGCTTCATCAGGACAGGTGTGTGTTGCTAGCTGCATCAGGACAGGTGTGTGTTGCTAGCTGCATCAGGACAGGTGTGTGTTGCTAGCTGCATCAGGACAGGTGTGTGTTGCTAGCTGCATCAGGACAGGTGTGTGTTGCTAGCTGCATCAGGACAGGTGTGTGTTGCTAGCTGCATCAGGACAGGTGTGTGTTGCTAGCTGCATCAGGACAGGTGTGTGTTGCTAGCTGCATCAGGACAGGTGTGTGTTGCTAGCTTCATCAGGACTTCTCTCTTGTGGACTAAAGGTTGTTTATCTTAAAGGTTGTTTATCTTGCCTGAATGAGATAAAACATTGACACTTTTTGAAAACAGTTTAATAAAACATTCAGTAGGATTGTTCGGGCTGACGGTGTAAAACCCTGGTGGCCAAGTTTCTATCTGTCATTACTAAACACAGTTCTTTGAAAACAGCTGAATATTAATAGATTTTTTTGTTTATCAGTGAAATCCAGCCAGCATACTACAAATAATGTTGTTCTAGGATCCAGATATTGCAGGGAGAATACTTACAAGCTTAAGATAAAATATTATTTGATTATTTTTATGAAATGGCTTTATGAAGTGGCCAAGTGTCTGTTGGTACACTGAGTTCCATATTCTGTCCATAAAACAACCTGCCAGTGACACAGGTGGGCCGAACAGGACTGCACACATCTAACCCATACAAGTAGTAAAAACACACACATACACACACACGCGCACACACACACACAATCAAAATCCTCAGTAAACCCCCTGGCAGGCACCAGATCTCCTCAGTAAACCCCCTGGCAGGCACCAGATCACAGTAAACCCCCTGGCAGGCACCAGATCTCCTCAGTAAACCCCCTGGCAGGCACCAGATCTCAGTAAACCCCCTGGCAGGCACCAGATCTCAGTAAACCCCCTGACAGGCACCAGATCTCAGTAAACCCCCTGGCAGGCACCAGATCTCAGTAAACCCCCTGGCAGGCACCAGATCTCAGTAAACCCCCTGACAGGCACCAGATCTCAGTAAACCCCCTGGCAGGCACCAGATCTCAGTAAACCCCCTGGCAGGCACCAGATCTCCTCAGTAAACCCCCTGGCAGGCACCAGATCTCAGTAAACCCCCTGGCAGGCACCAGATCTCAGTAAACCCCCCTGACAGGCACCAGATCTCAGTAAACCCCCTGACAGGCACCAGATCTCCTCAGTAAACCCCCTGGCAGGCACCAGATCTCCTCAGTAAACCCCCTGGCAGGCACCAGATCTCAGTAAACCCCCTGGCAGGCACCAGATCTCAGTAAACCCCCTGGCAGGCACCAGATATCAGTAAACCCCCTGGCAGGCACCAGATCTCCTTAGTAAACCCCCTGGCAGGCACCAGATCACAGTAAACCCCCTGGCAGGCACCAGATCTCAGGGCTCTAGTACTACATTAATCCAACACGTTAACCGCATGCACTGTAACATCAAGACCAACACTGTAAAACACGCAAGGAATGTTTAAGGAAAGAAGCCAGACAATATTCTGCCTGAATATTGAGTTTCATTAGTTGAGCTAAAGATCTTAACCTTCTGTCACTCATCAATTGCAGGTCTTTAATTACCAATATGTTGTAATCAAAGGTCCAAAATAAATAAGCAATAAATAGACACATTTACAAACATTAAAAAAAATCTGATTCTGTTACTGATTTCTTCAAACCTGGACTGGAATGAAGGATGTCAAAATAAACAAGAAGTTTCAGAAATAGAAAGTCATGAGTTGGACAGAGAGAGAGAACACAGTCTGATGGAGGAAGACATTACCGGACACCTTCACCACAGGACAGGTAAGGTCAGGGTGTGGGGGGGGTCGGGGTGTATAGGGGTCAGGGTGTATAGGGGTCAGGGTGTGTGGGGGTCAGGGTGTATGAGGGTCAGGGTGTATGGGGGTCAGGGTGTATTGGGGTCAGGGTGTATGAGGGTCAGGGTGTATTGGGGTCAGGGTGTATGAGGGTCAGGGTGTATGGGGGTCAGGGTGTATGGGGGTCAGGGTGTTTGGGGGTCAGGGGATCAGGGTGTATGGGGGTCAGGGTGTATGGGGGTCAGGGTGTATGGGGGTCAGGGGGTGTGGGTGTCAGGGGGTCAGGGTATCCCATCCTTCCTCTGACAGCACTGTGAGGGAGGGACTCCCCAGTCATACACATAGGAGAGCCTGAGCTTCACCTCCTCCCTGCACAGTCGTCCATCCCTCTGCAGTGTCTGCTGTTTCTCCAACATGTCCTCCAGACTCTGCTTGTGAGTCACCAGGTATTTGTTGCTGCAGCCACGCGATTTATACTCTGTGTCAAAGCGAGGGTCGTGAGTCCGCCGCACGTCCACAGGAGCCAGCCAGGCACCCAGAGACACATCCTCACTCTGCCAGGTCTTCAGGTAGGCAGCGTTGATGTGGACGTAATGGACCAGGTCGGCTGACAGCAGGTAGCCTCCGCCCAGCGCGTACGGAAGGTAGAAGTCACAGAGCTCCCAGGCGCTCTCACGCCACTTCCCGCCTGTCTTTACTCGTCCCCGGCCAGAGAAGAAGCCCCAGTAGAGCCTGCGAGGCTCCCGGCTCCTCAGCTCCTCCTTCAGAAGGTCCAGACGGGCGAACGTGTCATCGTCCGCTTTCAGGACGAAACTGAAGTCCACATTCTTATCCAGCCAGGAGTACATGTGCAGCAGTTTGAGGGTGAGGTTCTCGTACGAGTCCCTCAGCTCCGGGAGCAGCAGCAGGTCCTTGTGTCGGCCCTGTTCTGTGTTCAGGTTCTGCAGGTCCTCAGCAGGCAGGCCCTCGGTTCCCACCACAAACATGGCCAGAACCTCTGGATCTCGCTTGGACAGCCAGGTGCTCCTGATGATGCTCCGCCTCTCGGTGTACTTGGGCCCGGTGGTGATGAGAACCACAAGGAACGCAGACAGATCTTTGGGGCGTGTTGGGGGGTCAGGGTGGTCCGGACGAGGCTGCAGGGCACTATGGGCCTGGGGGGCCAGCCCAGGGGGGTCCATCTGCCCCCGTTTCAGGGTCTCTGAGGTGCACTTGGCAAGGAAGAGGAGGACCACAGCAAACATGCACAGACCTCCGATGACGAGGGCCGTCTTGTGGCGACACACAAGGCGTAACAGGTTCATGGTACTGAGACAGAGATGAGGTTAGATACTCATCTTTCAGAAGTCATTATGATAGATATGCCAATAAAGGGTGCTGTTCATATGATTATCTAGTAGCGTTAGCTAAACAGACATCGTGTAGTAAGACAGTGTTATGTTTGACTGTATCTATCAGAAAACATGTTATCCTGCTGGTACAGTTAAAGGATGAAATAATCGTACATGTATGATTAGCCAGGCAGAGCATTAGCTAACAGCTAGCAGCATCCCACAGCTTCTCCAGACAACATAAAACACAATACAGGACCTGACAATGCCACATAACAAGAGTTGGACATTAATAAAACATGAATAATGTTACCTGGTCATTAAGTGTTATTTTCTGATAGCTAACTCAGTTCGTCGCTAGCAGGTCTGGTTCACATGCTAAGCTAACATGCTAACATCTCTGGACTCAGACTCTGTGATGTTCAGGTCTCCTCCTCGCTGTTTCTGTATTAATACACACTTGTGTGTGTCTGTAAGTTCAGATAAATAACGATGTGGATTCATATTTGTTTCTTGGTTTAGCAGCACTGACAGAGGGACCAGACAGCAGTACTGACAGAGGGACCAGACAGCAGTACTGACCTGCAGCGCCACCTGCTGGATCAACTCTGCACTAACCTGGGTGGATAATACAAATAATAAAGGAATTATGGTGTTTCAATATGTGAACTGTGGATATTTTCGTAGTCTGAGAATATGACCTGACATCATCAAATCTAGAATCCCCAAATGAAGATTTTTGTGAAATGCTGCAGTTGCTAAGGACCGTTGTTAGGGATGTTGCATGATGAGAAGTCTGTTGATTCTTGAATCTACAGGTCAGCCTGAACATCTCAGCCTGAACATCTCAGCCTGAACATCTCTGCCTGAACATCTCTGCCTGAACATCTCAGCCTGAACATCTCTGCCTGAACATCACTGCCTGAACATCACTGCCTGAACATCACTGCCTGAACATCACTGCCTGAACATCACTGCCTGAACATCACTGCCTGAACATCACTGCCTGAACATCACTGCCTGAACATCACTGCCTGAACATCACTGCCTGAACATCACTGCCTGAACATCACTGCCTGAACATCACTGCCTGAACATCACTGCCTGAACATCACTGCCTGAACATCTCTGCCTGAACATCTCTGCCTGAACATCTCTGCCTGAACATCACTGCCTGAACATCACTGCCTGAACATCTCTGCCTGAACATCACTGCCTGAACATCACTGCCTGAACATCTCTGCCTGAACATCTCTGCCTGAACATCTCTGCCTGAACATCTCTGCCTGAACATGGACCACAGGATGGAATCAAAGGGTCCTTCAGACCACTTGACAATTTACTTCGGAGACAACCTGCGGAAACATTTGTTGTGAGTACAAATAATACGCAGCACGACAACCTTCTCACAACAGAATGTCAGCAATCTAGATTTTACTGAGGTAATATAAATGAATTAATATCCGTTTGTGCGTTTTTACGCAGGACAGCTTATCCATCCACTGGCCTTGTTCTAGCCCCCGCCATGAGCCTCATTCAGAAGAGGAGAGAAGATACAGAAACACAGAAGGCCTTAGATACCTGTAGACAGGTAACAGCACACACCTCAGATACCTGTAGACAGGTAACAGCACACACCTCAGATACCTGTAGACAGGTGACAGCAGACACACACCTTAGATACCTGTAGACAGGTAACAGCACACACCTTAGATACCTGTAGACAGGTGACAGCAGACACACACCTTAGATACCTGTAGACAGGTAACAGCACACACCTTAGATACCTGTAGACAGGTGACAGCAGACACACACCTTAGATACCTGTAGACAGGTAACAGCACACACCTTAGATACCTGTAGACAGGTGACAGCAGACACACACCTGTGCTCCAACACCTGTCTGACCTCTGATCTGTGTGTGAGACAGAAGTTTGAAGAGAAGCTGATGGCTCAGAAAGAGAGAAAGGAGGAACTGCAGCAGAGAGAAGCGGACATCAAGGATGGTCTGATGAGGGACTTTGACATGTTTCTAAAGGTGAATATTTTACTGTGGGACAAATGTCAGTTGCAGGGACGTCACAGTGAGATTATAAATCATATTTCAGGGTTCAGATAGACAGAGTGGATGAGAGGGCGTAGATATCTTACCTTTTAATCTCTTGAAGGTGTTATCACACCTGTCTAATTGACAAAAAGGTAAACGTATTAGACAGTAATGTTGGAAAGAAATCATGAGTGCTTAAGACATATGCATGGTGTTTATCCAAAGATGAGTAACCTACATGCATGTCCAGTGAGTAATGCAGTGGTCTCCCTGCTCCAGGACGGCCATCTGAAGAGGAGCAGGGCCGTAAGCAAGGCAGCAAGAGAGCGGCTGATGACAGCTCAGGCTGCTGCCCCACTGGCACTACTGACAACACAGCTGAAAGAACTCACACTGAAGAAGGACAAACTCATGACTTTGGTACAGAAGCACGAAATATTCCCCCGCTATCTAGATCAAGTGGTCCGAGCCACTGAGAAGGTGAGGATCCTCTCTGATGGGGGGCCAGGTTTGGATGAGGAGCATTCAATCTTTGAGATTTTACCTTAGACATTAAACCATAAAATCAAATGTGTTGTTTAAATATTTCCCTTTAGTGAGAAATTTTTTTTGAAATTTAGATACATAAATCTATTCATAAACTAGCAATATAGTTTATACAAAAGTATCTAATCTTATGTACACCTATACCAGCTGCCTGTGTTGAGCATTCTGTCAGGGAATCAACTGTTGTCTCTTGTCTAAAGATAGAGTTGACCCCTAAAAGTTCAACAGTAAAAACTCTAACCCTAAAAACCATCCTGTCCCATCATGACACTAGAACTCTGCCTGTGTACTGCAGTTCCAGGATGTTTGGCAGGCGATATCCCGTATGGAAATCCTCCTGCAGACCAAAAAGGATCTTCTGAGCAGCTTGAAGCTGAGTGAGACCCTCTTCCAGGGGACCCGAGCCCAGTTAAGACTCCTCCAGGACCAGACCAGCAGCAGGCTGCTGCTCCTCAACAACCAGCTGGCCAGGCAGCACAAAGAGCTGGACCAGGCCTACCTCCACACCTCTGTGTGGGTAAGTTCATGAGACACTGTAAGCTCACCAAACATTGATCTGTTCTGAACTGTTTTCTGCATTCGCACCAGGAAAGACGATGGGCTCACATCCAGAACACAGCAGCCAAGAACACTCTGTTGTTGGGAACCATCAAAGTGGCCATTTTAAACCTGTATCAAATGACCATGAAGCAAAGCAAAGTAGAGGAAAAGCCAGTTGGTCTGGAGGGAACCTTCTCACAGCTGGAGAAGGTGCACATCAGGGGGGCACGTCAGGGGGGCACGTCAGGGGGGCACAAATGTCTCAACCTGGTCAGTGGCAACACATCACATGACATGTGTGACTGTGGCTTCTGTTGCAGGTCCAGATGTACCTTAGGAATCTGTCAGCTGTCTGGGAGGAGCTAAACAAACACTGAGGAGCCTTTAACTCTGTATAAACCAGTCTGTATAAACCAGTCTTTCAGTCTGTATAAACCAGTCTGTCAGTCTGTATGAACCAGTCTGTCAGTCTGCAAGTAGTCCAACCGTCACGGTTGTCTGGTTCTTTTATTGGGAAACAATGATATCAGGTTGTAAACAGTGGGAGCCACAGTTTAACCCTTCCTGATGTGTGCATATAGTGAGACGAGACGAAACAAAAACAGAGCAACATTTTTTTAAGAACACACTAGTCTGTCTAACTGAAGTCCAAGAGCGTTGGTTTCCACAGTGTCTTCTGTCTTCCTGGCTGAGAGACGGATCATAACATCCAGACTTCACCCAGAAACTACCGTTTCAAAACATCTTGTAATTATTTTTCAGTTTCTAAAACGTCTCCCAGCCAGTGAGGTATGATAATGCACATCCAACCTCCATAAATACATTCAGCAATCACAACACAAAGGAAACAAACATTAAAAGATGTCAGTGTTCTTTGACGATGTTACCACATTGTCTACATTATTACCATGGTGACAAAGGTAATAGTTTTCTTTTTGCTTCAAAAAAGTAACATATTCCATCACAGTGTAAAACCATCCATCTATGTTTGACTTCACTTTCTTCTAACTGCACCACATCCTCATTAATTACTAAAGACATCATTTAGTCACAATATTACATAAAGACTATGGTAAAACTAAAAACATAATATATATATATATTTGTGAGAGCGACATTAAAAGGAGACAGGTGAGATGTCGCTGGATTAGTGTAACTATTTTCTGTTATTTAAAGAACCAAAACACAGGTTGCCTCAAGGCTCTATGTTAGTTAGCATGTTGCTAGCCCTGTGTGTTAGCCACATGCTCTCTCTGTTAGCATGTTGCTAGCCCCATAGATATCATATAAAGGGTAGATGGGGCCATTAAATGTCTATGGCTAGCCCTGTGTGTTAGCCACAGGCTCTCTCTGTTAGCATGTTGCTAGCCCTGTGTGTTAGCCACATGCTCTCTCTGTTAGCATGTTGCTAGCCCTGTGTGTTAGCCACAGGCTCTCTCTGTTAGCATGTTGCTAGCCCTGTGTGTTAGCCACAGGCTCTCTATGTTAGCATGTTGCTAGCCCTGTGCGTTAGCCACAGGCTCTCTATGTTAGCATGTTGCTAGCCCTGTGCGTTAGCCACAGGCTCTCTATGTTAGCATGTTGCTAGCCCTGTGCGTTAGCCACAGGCTCTCTCTGTTAGCATGTTGCTAGCCCTGTGCGTTAGCCACAGGCTCTCTATGTTAGCATGTTGCTAGCCCTGTGCGTTAGCCACAGGCTCTCTATGTTAGCATGTTGCTAGCCCTGTGCGTTAGCCACAGGCTCTCTCTGTTAGCATGTTGCTAGCCCTGTGTGTTAGCCACAGGCTCTCTCTGTTAGCCCCTTGTTTAAGCCAAAGTCTCTCCATGGCTGCATTTCAGGAGTTCCTCTGACACTCCTCACTTAAACATCACATAATCAGACATTTACCACAACGTTTCCTTCACAAGCCCAGAGATATGGGAATAACAACAAACATACTTTAAGGTTTTAAAAACGAAAAATCAACAATAAAAACTGGTAGAATATCACATGATCCCCTGGATACCATTGCTTTTTAAAAACAAACTAAAAGTCTTGGACTGACAGTCACACAAGACAGTAAAACAGGTTGAAAGTGAAATCACTGTAGCAGCAGCCCTGCTGACTCTTCCCCAGCCCCCCACACCCTCATAGGTAGGGGTATTGGGGCAGGCGGTGGGGGCTGAGCTGGTAGGCACCGTACGCCTCGGCCCGTGGAGTCACACTGATGTAGGGCGACCCACTGAAGGGGTGCTGGAAGGTGGGCAGCGTGGGAACCAGGCCCCCTCCATCCTTCCTGCCCGGGTCCCGGCGTGGGGCAGGGTAGGCGGGCAGGGCCGGGCCCAGCAGCTGCTCTAGGGCCTGTGAGGCTGAGGCCAGTGCGGCCGAGGCTGGGTAGCTGTAGAGGCCGGGGGCTGAGGCCAGGGGAGCCACTTCTTGGAAGCTGTAGTGGGAAGCAGGGGGGCAGGTCTGCTGTCGACGCACTGAACGATCCTGAGATGTCGACACCACTGGCTGCACCTGCATGACACACACACACACACAGTTTAACAGCAATCAACTGTTTCACAAATTGTCTTGCTTCAACTCTGCCTCTACAGAATCTGTTTCAATAGACTAACCACCCTAACATGAAAAATGCACTACACTAACATTTATTCATTTACATTTAGTCAATTTATGCATCAGCTACCTTCTAGACAACATGACTGTCTGAGAGGCTCATCTGGCTGAGATTGAGAGGGTGTGATTGGCTGAGAGGGTTCACCTGGCTGAGATTGAGAGGGTGTGACTGGCTGGGAGCAAGCCGGTCCAAGCCCTCTCCTGAGCTGCATGGTTGGCGGTTGGATGCCCTCTTGGGCTTCATGTATCCTGAACACACACATGTTAAAGGAGAGGAATGGATACAATGTCTGGTCATAGTGTGTGTGTGTGTGTTTGTGTGTGTTTGTATGGTTCTCACCAGAGGTGGCCAGGTTTTCAGAGGGCTGGGACTTGAGGGAGGGAGCAACCACAGCCAGCGAGCGGGTGGGGCCAGAGGAGGGGAGGAGGTGGGAGGAGGGAGGGAGGTGTGAGGGGGGCAGGTGAGGACGAGGTGTTAGGGGGCTGGCTGTGGACGAGTCTGAGTCATGGACCGTCACACAGCTGATCACATTAGCACGCTGGGTCACACCATAGCTGTGGAAACACACAATAAGGTTATAAATATCTTTAAAAACACAATAAAACCTGCTGATGGAAACATTTAAACTGGTTTGTAGCAGAAAGTGAGGTTACCTAGCAGGGTGGAACTTCCTGTCATCCTCAGTGTCTGTATCACTGTGAATGGTGATGATGCTGAGGGCGGGGCTGGGCGTGTCGGAGATGATGATTGGCTGGGAAAGCGCAGCACTGCAGCTGTGATTGGTCTCATCCGTGTTGCCAGGCAACAAAGCGGCCGGTGCATTTCTGGTGAGAACAAAAGGAAAAAAGAATCATATCTAGAATCTTCAATCTGGTGAACGCTTTGACGAACGTCATAATGAGGGCCACATCAAAGTCATAATGAGGGCCACATCAAAGTCATAATGAGGGCCACATCAAGTCATAATGAGGGCTACATCAAGTCATAATGAGGGCCACATCAAAATCATAATGAGGGCCACAACAAAGTCATAATGAGGGCCACATCAAGTCATAATGAGGGCCACATCAAAGTGATAATGAGGGCCACATCAAAGTCATAATGAGGGCCACATCAAAGTCACAAGGAGGGCCATATCAAAGTCATAATGAGGGCCACATCAAAGTCACAAGGAGGGCCATATCAAAGTCATGATGAGGGCCACAAAGTCACGAGGAGGGACATATCAAAGTAATAATGAGGGCCACATCAAAGTCATAATGAGGGCCACATCAAGTCATAATGAGGGCCACATCAAGTCATAATGAGGGCCACATCAAATCATAATGAGGGCCACAACAAAGTCACAAGGAGGGCCATATCAAAGTCATAATGAGGGCCACATCAAAGTCACAAGGAGGGCCATATCAAAGTAATAATGAGGGCCATATCAGCAGGATGAACAGTGAAGGTGGAGCGTCTCACCTGCCCCTGCTGTCGCCACGGTGACCCTTCAACCTCTTCCTGTCCTGTGGGGCCCTGGTCTGGACCACACCCCTGCAGAGGGCAGAGGCAGAGGAGACTCTCATACAGGCTCCTTCATAACAGGACGTGTGTGTGTGTGTGTAAGTGTATGGTTTGGGTGTGTGACGTGTGTGTGTGTGTATGTGGTGCGTCTTACCTCCAGCCATGCGTGTGCTGCATCACAGCATCTGTAAGCAGTGTCTCCATGTGTGAGTCAGCAACGGCTGATTGGCTGGCTGCACCATGGACGGCCACGCCCGGAACCTGTTGCCATGACGAGGGGATGAGGATCTGCTGGCTGCTGGTTGGCCAAGTCTGCTGAACAGAACAGCAATAAGCCAGACAGCCACGATCACAACAACAGCTAATAGGTTAGACAGGCTGAAGCTTGGCCAAGCAGAGCATCTCCTCCAGACTCCCTGGGGATCAGTGTCCAGGTCAGCAGCTCCACCACAGTAAGCCTGTGCTGTTCACACGCTCAGTCAACACAGCAACAACAGCCAAGTGCTTGAAACAGTCATGCATAGCAGTCATTATGCACAGGACCCAAACCAGGTGAACTATACACAGCCTGTTAAAAAGGAGAGAGATGAGTTAGTCATGGATGAGAACAGGAGATGAGGTTAAGGGATGGAGCAAGTTAGCTCCATGACAACGGTTGTGCCAAGGGCCACACTGTGTGTGTGTGTGAGTGTGTGTGTGTGACTGTGTGTGAACAGACCCCTGTCCTCTTTACTGCAATGGAAGGAAGGACAGAGGGGGGGACACAGAGACAGACAGCACATGCATGTCCTCAGAACATCTACAAAGGGAGGAGGAGAGAGCAGGAACAGAGAAGCTGTGAGAGAAGAGGGAGAGAACAGCACAAAGGAAATAGAAGAGAGAGACAGAGTAGAGAGAGGGGGTGTGGTTAGAGAGACAGAGTAGAGAGAGGGGGTGTGGTTAGAGAGACAGAGTAGAGAGAGGGGGTGTGGTTAGAGACAGAGTAGAGAGAGGGGGTGTGGTTAGAGAGACAGAGTAGAGAGAGGGGGTGTGGTTAGAGAGACAGAGTAGAGAGAGGGGGTGTGGTTAGAGAGACAGAGTAGAGAGAGGGGGTGTGGTTAGAGAGACAGAGTAGAGAGAGGGGGTGTGGTTAGAGAGACAGAGTAGAGAGAGGGGGAGTGGTTAGAGAGACAGAGTAGAGAGAGGCGGTGTGGTTAGAGAGACAGAGTAGAGAGAGGGGGTGTGGTTAGGGAGACAGAGTAGAGAGAGGGGGTGTGGTTAGGGAGACAGAGTAGAGAGAGGGGGTGTGGTTAGAGAGACAGAGTAGAGAGAGGGGGTGTGGTTAGAGAGACAGAGTAGAGAGAGGGGGTGTGGTTAGTCATAGGTGAGTCCAGACTCCAGGTGGGAGGGATTTACCAGCACGGTGGCCGTGTGCTCCAGCAGGGGGGGGCGGCCCCCTCCGGTGGACCCCAGGGGCAGGGAGTACTGGGGGGCTACTGAGGGGGGGTGCAGGGTGGCCACCATCAAGGGCGTACAGGAGCCCTGGTGATGGGGGGGAGGGGGGAGGAGAAGTTTAGGATTGTTGTTTCTGTACTGATGGTCAGTGAGGGAAACCAATCTGTGAAGAGGTGAGGCAGACCTGGGCAAGACACACCCCTCTGACATGAAACACACATGAAACACACCACAGGTGAAACACTCCACAGGTGAAACACTCCACAAGTGAAACACTCCACAGGTGAAACACTCCACAGGTGAAACACTCCACAGGTGAAACACTCCACAGGTGAAACACACCACAGGTGAAACACTCCACAGGTGAAACACACCACAGGTGAAACACTCCACAGGTGAAACACTCCACAGGTGAAACACTCCACAGGTGAAACACACCACAGGTGAAACACTCCACAGGTGAAACACTCCACAGGTGAAACACACCACAGGTGAAACACTCCACAGGTGAAACACTCCACAGGTGAAACACTCCACAGGTGAAACACACCACAGGTGAAACACTCCACAGGTGAAACACTCCACAGGTGAAACACACCACAGGTGAAACACTCCACAGGTGAAACACTCCACAGGTGAAACACACCACAGGTGAAACACTCCACAGGTGAAACACTCCACAGGTGAAACACTCCACAGGTGAAACACACCACAGGTGAAACCCTGACCAGCTCTAAGACAGACAGTCTGGTCACCTGGAACACCCCTGGTGAACAAACACCTGCTTTTCCACTATTACTTTGGACACTGTTAACACCTTTCCATTTTCAGAATGTCAACATAAGATAGATATGACTGGTGAAATCAGGACCATCAGAGCTCCATGGCTGCAGGTCTCCAGTCTCACCTGAGTCAGAACACCAGGCTGGATCTGCAGGGAGGGTCCGGTCTGGTTCTGAGGCACCACAGAGTCCATCCTCATGGGGAAACTGGAGCTCTTACTGGATGCCTGGAGCCCTGGAGACCAGCACAACCACACCATGTTACCATACAGAACCCACACAGAACCAAACCATGTTACCACAGAGAACCACACCATGTTACCATACAGAACCCACACAGAACCACACCATGTTACCACAGAGAACCACACCATGTTACCATACAGAACCACACCATGTTACCACAGAAAACCACACCATGTTACCATACATAACCATACAGAACCACACCATGTTACCATACAGAACCACACCATGTTACCATACAGAACCACACCATGTTACCACAGAGAACCCACACAGAACCACACCATGTTACCATACAGAACCATACAGAACCACACCATGTTACCACAGAGAACCAAACCATGTTACCATACAGAACCACACATAACCACACCATGTTACCATACAGAACCACACCATGTTACCACACAGAACCACACCATGTTAGCACACAGAACCACACCATGTTACCACACAGAACCACACCATGTTAGCACACAGAACCACACCATGTTAGCACACAGAACCACACCGTGTTACCATACAGAACCACACATAACCACACCATGTTACCATACAGAACCACACCATGTTACCACACAGAACCACACCATGTTACCACACAGAACCACACCGTGTTACCACACAGAACCACACCATGTTACCACAGAGAACCACACTGTGTTAGCACACAGAACCACACCATGTTACCATACAGAACCATACAGAACCACACCATGTTACCACACAGAACCGCACCATGTTACCACACAGAACCCAAAGGCAGTATGAGACTGCCAGAAGAAAGCAGTGCTGTGAGATTGTGAGACTGAGCTGACAGCAGGTGAGGCACCTTGGAGGGTAGAGGGGGGGCAGACGATGAGGGTCTGCTGGAAAGGCGGGGCCTGGCTGCAGAGGGGGGGGCGGCCCTGCAGGGGGACACTTGGGGGGGCCAGACCCGGGATGTTGATGGTGGCCTGCTGGTACAGGGCCGGCTGGTAGTTCAGCAGTGGAACGGCTCCCCCCGCAGAAGGCACCTGATGGATCGGCCCACACAGGGTTAGTATAGAAATAATCCCAGAGGGATATACCACTATCAGAGGTAGGGGGGAATACTGGCCTGGTTGTGCTGGTTGAGCTGGCTGCTGAAGGTGACGGTGAGGTTACCAGCAGCGCTGCCCGGGACAGTGTTGGTGGAGAAGAGGGTCTTGCTGCTGTCAAAGGAAGAACTACGGCGCTTACACACCTCCATGTTCTGGAAGCAGGACTTTACACTGAAACACAAACAGCCAGGGGCATCAACAGCAAGCACAGTACAATCTGACAGTGACAATCATGTGTACCTGGTTAAGGCTTTCAACAAAAACACACTATCTGCAGACCACATTTCAGTGTGAGGAAGACCGGAAATAAATCTGTTGAGATTGACATGTTACAGGAAGTCAAGTGTTAGAAACAAGACAGCCCTCCTTAAGAAACGTTGAAAACATAAATGTATCAAATGACATCATTTCCTGTGTGGCGTAGTGACTCACTGGGAGCTGTGAGGGTAGTCCAGGAGGTGCGTCATGGAGACGAAGGCATGGCCTAGAGTCTTAGTAGGCGTGATCCTCTTGTCAGCATCCAATCGGAGCATACGCTTTAGCAGGTCGATGAACTCTCGTCGGTCGGCCTTCTCAGCCAGCATGTCTGTCCCCTCCAGGTGAGACGACAAGTTGACCTGGCAACAGACACAGGAGCACACGCTACAGACACAGGAGCACACGCTACAGACACAGGACCACACGCTACAGACACAGGACCACACGCTACAGACACAGGATCACACGCTACAGACACAGGACCACACGCTACAGACACAGGACCACACGCTACAGACACAGGATCACACGCTACAGACACAGGATCACACGCTACAGACACAGGACACACGCTACAGACACAGGATGACACGCTACAGACACAGGATCACACGCTACAGACACAGGTGCACACGCTACTGACACAGGATCACACGCTACAGACACAGGACCACACGCTACAGACACATGATCACGCGCTACAGACACAGAAGCACGCGCTACAGACACAGGACCACGCGCTACAGACACAGGATCACACGCTACATACACAGGATCACACGCTACAGACACATGATCACACGCTACAGACACAGGATGACACACTACAGACACATGATCACATGCTACAGACACAGGATGACACGCTACAGACACAGGAGCACACGCTACAGACACAGGATCACACGCTACAGACACAGGAGCACACGCTACAGACACAGGAGCACACGCTACAGACACAGGAGCACACGCTACAGACACAGGACCACACGCTACAGACACAGGATCATACGCTACAGACACAGGACCACACGCTACAGACACAGGACCACACGCTACAGACACAGGATCACACGCTACAGACACAGGACCACACGCTACAGACACAGGAGCACACGCTACAGACACACGACCACACGCTACAGACACAGGAGCACACGCTACAGACACAGGAGCACACGCTACAGACACAGGATCACATGCTACAGACACAGGACCACACGCTACAGACACAGGAGCACACGCTACAGACACAGGACCACACGCTACAGACACAGGACCACACGCTACAGACACAGGACCACACGCTACAGACACAGGAGCACACGCTACAGACACAGGACCACACGCTACAGACACAGGAGCACACGCTACAGACACAGGAGCACACGCTACAGACACAGGATCACATGCTACAGACACAGGACCACACGCTACAGACACAGGAGCACACGCTACAGACACAGGACCACACGCTACAGACACAGGACCACACGCTACAGACACAGGACCACACGCTACAGACACAGGACCACACGCTACAGACACAGGAGCACACCTGTCGGTCCTCTTACCTGCATCATGTCATCCAGGCAGTTGAAGATGTATTTCCTCGCCTCCTTCGACTTGGTTCCCATCTCCACCTCGTGCTCTGAGGGAGTCTAGAAAAACACACACACGTTATATTTTTATCCTAAAGGGACCTCAACATTCACTTTCAATGAAAATTGTGTTCACCAATTAGTGGCCCATAACCCTTAATGGTATTCTAACGCAGAGTAACAGATATTAAGGTAGACTCCTCCCAGAAGGCGGGGCTTAAGCAGGACATAAATATCTGAACTATCTGATGGGGTTCGAAACTTCTAGATTTTGAAAGCAGTGTCCAGATGACTATGTCTGAAAGTTTTTCTACAATGGAACAGTCCTGGACGAATGAGAGTCTACACCAACCTTATTAGATAACCCTAACCTTAATTGGCTAACTCGGAACCCTAATTGGATAACAGATTGCTATGGTGCTGCATTAGTCAGATTGGATTAGGCCCTTAAAATATGTCACATGAGATCAAGTGACTTGGACAACAAAAATCGTATTTTAACTATTTATCTAGTATCGTTTTCCAGGTTTGGGAATGAGTCACCTTGAGTCTCCACAAAGGGTAGCTGGAGTCAGGGCCTCTGTTGAAGAAGCGTCTGGTCTTGGTGCCGGCGCTCAGCAGGTACTCCGCTGGAAGACCCTGAGTCTGGGAGATGTAGCGAATCTGGGGGAGACACTCTGTTATACTCTCACCACCACCAAGTACCAGCAAAACATACAGCAATTACCTCAGGAAGGGGGGAGGAGAGGGAGAAGAGAGAGAGAGGGAGGGAGGGGGGAGGAGAGGGAGAAGAGAGAGGGAGGGAGAAGGAGAAGAGGGAGGGAGGGAGAAGGAGAGGGAGAAGAGAGAGAGAGTGAGAAGGAGAGGGAGAAGAGAGAGAGAGGGAGAAGGAGAGGGAGAAGAGAGAGGGAGAAGGAGAGGGAGAAAAGAGAGGGAGGAGAGAGAGAGAAGGAGAGGGAGAAGAGAGAGGGAGGGAGGAGATGGAGAAGAGAGACAGAGGGAGAAGAGAGAGGGAGGGAGAGAGAGAGGGAGGGAGAAGAGAGAGAGGGAGAAGAGAGAGGGAGAAGAGAGAGGGAGGGAGGAGATGGAGAAGAGAGACAGAGGGAGAAGAAAGAGGGAGGGAGAGAGAGAGAGGGAGGGAGAAGAGAGAGGGAGAAGAGAGAGGGAGGGAGAGGGAGGGAGAAGAGAGAGAGGGAGAGGGAGAAGGAGAGGGAGAAGAGAGAGAGGGAGAAGGAGAGGGAGAAGAGAGGGAGGGAGGGAGGGAGGGAGGGAGGGAGGGAGGGAGGGAGGGAGAAGACAGAGAGATAGAGAGAGAGAGAGAGAGAGAGAGAGAGAGAGAGAGAGAGAGAGAGAGAGAGAGAGGGGGAGGAAGAGGAGAGATTACCTGGTCGTACTCGGACGCCCCAGGATAGAGAGGCCATCCCAGGAAGAGCTCAGCAACTACACAGCCCAGGGACCACATGTCGATGGCTTCACAGAAAGGCAGACCAAGGATGATCTCTGGAGCTCTGCAGACCAAGGAGCACAGCAAGGAACACAGCTGTTACTCTGCACAGCAAGGAACACAGCCGTCATCATCACAAGGAACACAGCTGTTACTCTGCACAGCAAGGAACACAGCCGTCATCATCACAAGGAACACAGCTGTTACTCTGCACAGCAAGGAACACAGCCGTTACTCATCACAAGGAACACAGCTGTAACTTATCACAAGGAACACAGGTGTTACTCATCACAAGGAACACAGGTGTAACTTATCACAAGGAACACAGGTGTTACTCATCACAAAGAACACAGGTGTTACTCATCACAAGGAACACAGGTGTTACTCATCACAAGAACACAGGTGTTACTCATCACAAGGAACACAGCTGTTACTCTGCACAGCAAGGAACACAGCCGTTACTCATCACAAGGAACACAGCTGTAACTTATCACAAGGAACACAGGTGTTACTCATCACAAGGAACACAGGTGTAACTTATCACAAGGAACACAGGTGTTACTCATCACAAAGAACACAGGTGTTACTCATCACAAGGAACATAGGTGTTACTCATCACAAGAACACAGGTGTTACTCATCACAAGGAACACAGGTGTTACTCATCACAAGGAACACAGGTGTTACTCATCACAAGGAACACAGGTGTTACTCATCACAAGAACACAGGTGTTACTCATCACAAGGAACACAGGTGTTACTCATCACAAGGAACACAGGTGTTACTCATCACAAGGAACACAGGTGTTACTCATCACAAGAACACACGTGTTACTCATCACAAGCCTGTGGACATTCTTAGAAGCATCCCAGGGCCTCAGGGCTATTTCAGGCACTGACCTGTAGTATCGTGACTGCAGGTAGGTGGAACAGACAGCCTTGGACACGTGGCTGGCTGAGCCGAAGTCTATGACCTTGACCCTGTAGGGCTGCCTGAGAGGGTCCACCAGCATGATGTTCTCTGGCTTCAGGTCAGCGTGGATCAGACCCAGGCTCTTCAGCTTCATCAGGGCTGTGGCCACCTGGGAACACAGGAACATGCTTTCTCCTGTCACTGTAACTAGCACCAATCACTAACTGATATTCATTCAGATTCAGATTACTTTATTGATCCCAAGGGAAACTCCTTTGTATCAATGGCACACAGATGGTGTTCCAAGTTACAGTAATACATGTATTGAAATAGATGTCTGCATGAATTGAACGGTGTTATTGAAAACAGTAGCTGTACCTGCTGTAGGATGGGTCTGATGTTCCTGAGAGGAAGAGGGCTGAACTTGCTGTGTTTTAGGAAGTCATACAGATTCTGCTCCAGCATCTCAAACACCAGACATGTGTGGCCTTTGTGCTGGAAGCACTCGTACGAACGCACAAAGTTAAACTCATCAGCGTTCTCCGCGCTCAGCCGATTCAAGATGCCTACCTGAGGAAGGATACCAAGTTAGGAACAACGCGCACACACACAAACACACACGCACACACATACCCCCACACACGTTGAGAAAGTTGTCCCCTACCTCGATCTGTCCCTGCCGGGCGTAGGAGGGGTGGTTCTTCAGGATCTTGATGGCCACAATCTCGTTGGTTCCTCTCTTCCAGCACTTGGCCACCTGTCCGAAGGTCCCCCTCCCCAGGAACTCCAGCACCTCGTAGCTGCAGGCAGGGGAGGCCAGAACCTCGTGCTGCACCAGCTGGTAGTCCCCCTCCCCACTGGAGCTGCTGCTCTTGGTGGCTGAGTGGGGAACCGACTGTCCGGTGCCCCCGCCCCCTCCGCCCCCCCCCTCGGGTGGAGAAAGGAGGGGCTGAGAGTTCCTCCAGTATCTGCACGCTCCCGCTGCCCCTCCCCCCCTCTGGGGGTTCCTCCGCCCTCCTCTTCTGTCCCTGCCGGTGCCCGCGGGTCTCTGGGTGGGATGAATGTGTGTTGTAGTGGTGGTCGCCAGCTGCAACACGTCGGTTGGCCCCTCTGGAGAGGCTCCCAGTGCTGTCGGCTGCTCGAACAGCCACCTGGCCCCGCGAGCCCGGGGGGGCGGGGGGGAATACCAGGGCAGAAGGGGCGAAGGGGGGTCCACCAGGGGGGAAGGCATACCCTCCCTGGCCTGGCCCCACACTGCTGTACACTTCAGAGGAGGGGGCGTCCCACACACAGTTCTCTACCTTCAGCTTCTTGACCCGACAGAAGGCACTGGAGGAGACCGAGGGAGGGGGGAAGAGCTGCAGCTGGGATGACATCACTGTGGGGAAAAGGGGGGGGCAGAGAGATAACAGAGAGATAACAGAGAGATAACAGAGAGATAACAGAGAGATAAGAGGGAGATGAGGGAGTTACAGCCAGACGCTTGAAAAGTTGATGAGAGACTTGTACTTGATTGATCTCTGAAGTTCATTTCCAGCCATTAACAACCACTGACAAGTAGAGTTGCTTGTAGAGTCTATTCGGCCTTACTAACATGGTAATGAAACTTTATTCCAACAGCAGTATCCACGCTGTGAACACATTGAGCTGTCAGCCCATCAGAAGCTCCTAGACAGATAACCCTAACACCTTAACACTAACCCTAACACACTAACACTGCAGCTTTAGGTCGAGACAACAACAATCCTGATCGTGATTCATGCCAATGATCTGGGTAGTAAAAGTATTAAGGCTTATAGTGACCTAACTAGTTCCATACATGAGATCTGCTGCAGGTATAACAGTGTTACTATAACTGTCTGATTCTAGAGTTTAGCTCGTCAAATGGAAAGTAACTGAACGAACATTAACAGTCTGGATGTGTTTAATACAATAATACACGTCTAAATGATGAACATACCGTGAATAGGTTCTGTAGAGCGATGATGTCATGGATTCACCTCCAGATGATCTGGATCTTATTTTATTTTAGCTTCAGGCTAGCAGAATGATGCTAATGTTAGCAGGCCTGCATTGTTTCCCATCGACAGAACAAGAACATCCACAAGCCGCGCGAAGTGTTCAAACAGCTACGTGGATTTATTCCTTTGAAATGAAGTAAAAAGTAGTCACATAATAAAAACGTTTTTTCTTATCATTTAAAAAGGTTATTTGATATTTTAAAATGAACTGTCGTTAATCCAGGAGGCAGCTTTTTACCGGAACTAACCAGCTGCTTAACTGAGGGCAGCATTTCCGGTACCGTAAAGACCGCCAGCTGCACGCGCTCCAATTCACCTCGGAGTATAATATATAACAATATAATTCTGATTCTGATTCTGATAAAAGCGTCTGCTAAATGAAGAATATAAATGTAAATAAAACATTAGCAATATCAGAGGGCATCTAAATTATTTTTCTTATCTTAAATTCTTAATTCTTAAAATCCCTGTGATTCAGCCGGGTACCGTAAATACTGTGACATGCGCAGTAATGCGCAGTATTTACACAGTATTTACACAGGATATGTCACAGTATTTACGGTACCCGGCTGAATCACAGGCAGCTCAACATTTCACACTTCTCAGGAACCTGCTTCCTTCCAGAGAATTCGAAGCGGGGGGGGGGGGGGGGGGGGGGGGGGGGGGGGGGGGTGATGCCCCCTTCACATTTCACTTCCGATTTCATTTCATTTCCTTCACTGACTGCCCCCTCATTTATGCCTGTCTTCTACTTCTCAGGAACCTGCTTCCTTCCAGAGAATTTGAGAAAGATAAGAATTTAAGATAAGAAAGATAAGAATTTAAGATAAGAAAAATAATTTAGATGCCCTCTGATATTGCTAATGTTTTATTTACATTTACATTATTCATTTAGCAGACGCTTTTATCAGAATCAGAATTATATTGTTATATATATTATACTGATATTGCATCAGTCATTGGAGATTCCTCACACCCCGCCCATAAACTGTTTGCCCCCCTGCCCTCCGGCAGGCGCCTCAGGAGTCTCCGGTCTAGAACCAGCAGACTGAGGAACAGCTTCTTCCCCAGAACTGTGACACTCCTGAACTCCACTGCACCCCCGCCCCCCTATATAATCCCCGCCCCCCCATAGAACCCCCCCCCCTTCCTATATTTGCACATTCTGTTGTACATTTGCACCACTTGCATATGTGAATTGTTATTTGCAGTATCTGTCCATTTTGCACATCTGCACATCTGTTACTGCACCACCTGCACATTTTGTTCACATTTTGTTCACTTTGCACATCTGTTCTTCTTGTTCAATCGCATTATTTGCACTACCTGTATATACATGCTACCCGGTAATTTCTGCTTGTCTAATTTGTATCTGTACATACCCTGATTGAATCTGTACATACCCTGTATATTCTGTCTATACTGTTCATAATATGTATATTCTGAGTATACCCATATTATTATATTCTGTTGTTAATAACTGTTTTGCACTTCTGGTTGGATGCTAACTGTATTTCGTTGCCCTGGACTTGTACCTGTGTAATGACAATAAAGTTGAATCTAATCTAATCTAATCTAATCTAATCTAATCATTGAGCATAGCAACGTGATAGACCCCGAACACAGTGGGTTTTTTAGATCGTGAATCAGGGCCGGTTCTAGACAGGCATATATGAGGGGGCAGTCAGAAATGTGAAGGGGGCATCACCCCAATATCAGAGGGCATCTAAATTATTTTTCTTATCTTAAATTCTTATCTTTCTTATCTTAAATTCTTATCTTTCTCAAATTCTCTGGAAGGAAGCAGGTTCCTGAGAAGTACTGCAACAGTGATATGAGAGGGAAGCTGTGTGTCCCTTATTCGTCTGACTTTTTCTGCTACAGATCGTTTCGTCAACTTGTAATATGTTCATTTTGTGAGCGTATTAAAATGTGCTTTCTCAATTTCTAAAATTTTGATTTGAGGGGGCAAGACATTTATTTGAGGGGCCAGTGCCCCCTCTTGCCCCTGCGTAGAGCCGGCCTCGGAATCATACATCATGAGAACCAATAAGTGCCAAGAGAACAACTATAAATGAATAACACAACGATTGTGAACATAAAGCAATAGATACAACAAACAACACTGGCAAGTCACCATATGAGGACCAACAAATAGTTCTAAAGCACATTAGATTATGTGAAGTGCCATACTATTCCTAAGTGCCATTAAATTCTCTAAATATTATATTTATTTGAGGTCTTCTTTGTTCAGATCATGTTCCTTACCTTAATGCATATTGATTTGATATTGTACTGTATTTCTGATTGTGATTTATAATGTGTTCAAAAATGTATGTATTTATTTATATCTCCAACAAGTTACCAACTGGGAAAAGCTTTACAAATAAGCCTACATGATGTGGACTATGGGATAACTCAGTTTGTACTATCCACTCAATTCAAGTGCAATTGTTGAATTTCCTTTTCTTTTTTCAGTCATTGAAAAGCTGTGTTCGATAATTTAAGAAATAGTTGGAAAAGCTGAATCGATGTGTTTTTAAGTTTTTATTAATATTAACATTTTCAATGACAGCCCAAGTGAAGAATACAGTAGGAGTAGCTGTTTTATATACAATGTAAAAACTACATTTACATTTAGTCATTCAGTAGACGCTCTTATCGACTTACAGTAAGTACGGGGACGTTCCCCCTGAGGCAAGTAGGGTAAAGACGCCCAAGGACGTCATGTTGCCATGACCGGGAATCGAACTCGCAACCTTCCGATCACATTAAAAAAATCAAACGTTTTAACAGATCATTTGAATGACAACAACAGATCACAGAAAAAAATGTCTCTTGAGCATCACTGAACATCACAGTATGAATCTGGTGCTTAGAAACCATTTATTTAAACACACATAAAATGAAATGTAACAATATATATATATATATATATACATATATAATTAAGAAGTAAATTATAGTATAGTATAAAATGTAAAGAACAATAGGCCAAACTATCTTTTATAAATACACTTGTTCCACTTAAGTCACTACTCAGTAATTGGCATGAATCCCAGTTCAGTTTTATTAAGAAATTAGTTTTCTAGGTTTTTCTTGTGCCTGCATGCCTCTTTCGTAAATGACGTTAAAAATCATCAATCATCAAGTCATGATCTTTCCTGCAGACCTGCTCTACTCACATTCCTCCCTAGTGCTGCAATTGGCTGATTTCCAATATGCAAAGCAGTCCAGCTCAATTCATGGTAGATCAAGAGAGATTATGGTGTGGAATATCCTGCAGATTCTTTAGTAATTTACATAACTTGGTCTTCCAACCAGTCTTCCTGTAAGGGACAAAAACAAGAAGGAGAAACAGCCAATTTAATGACTCTGAAAGTGTATTAACAACAAACAACTGTTACAACATAAATGCTTCCGCAGAAGACAACATCTAATATGAAACATGGTGAATTCGGACCGTTCAGACGGAGTAGAGTGTGTTACTTCTTCAGTTCCAGCCCATTCGCACATCTCCCCATCCTGCTCCACAGTCGGTGTCAGCTGGTCCCAGATGCTGGTGTTGACCCACAGCGACCCGCACAAGGTGAGGGTGGACGGTGCGCACGTGATCCAGCGACACAGTGGGCAGCGGACGGTCATCACGGAGCCCTGCAGCCGCGTGAGCGCTTGGAGGCACGGCATGCAGAAGGTGTGCTGGCAGTGAAGGACCCGGGGGATCCTCTTCGTCCGGGTGTAGGTTAGTAAACACACGGGACAGTCGGTGTTCTCTGTCAGGATCATGGCTGGCAAGTGGAGGTTGATGTCTGCAGTCTGGTGTTTGCAGCCCTATGTCACAGTCTGGTGTCTGTAGCCTGCTTAATAACGGAAATCTAATCTCTTGATCTCTCGATTTGGGGTGTTTCCAAAGTACTGCACGTGACTTCCTCAGAAATAGATGGCGGCGGCACGGTCTCAAGATGAAAGATTAACAGCTTGTTTATTTTTTGTTGTAAGATCATTTTTATAACCCACCAACAACACATTTCTGAGGAAGTCACGTGCTTCACTGCCAGCACACCTTCTGCTTGCCCAAGCGCTCACGCGACTGCAGGGCACCGTGATGACTGTCCGCTGCCAACTGTGTCGCTGGATCACGTGCGCACCGTCCACCCTCACCTTGTGCAAACATGGGTGCCATCACCATTATTATATACACATTATTATGTGTTTTCAAGGAGGTTTTAAAAAAAACCTTGTTCTGTTATTTTTATTGTTACAATTTTTGTACCCAATTTGATGTTATCCCACTGTAAAAGTTTACTAAAATTGTTGTAGCTATTTTGTAAACTCTTACACTTTAACAAATATTTGATGACTCAATTAAGTGATCTTGTTGCTTTGACTGAGTAAAGTTGAGAGTGTGTATGCGTGTAAGTGGAATTCCACAGCCCAACGTATTTTTTATGGATTTAAAGGATTCTTTTGAGTTTTTCACAGGCATTCGCATATTTTTCAAGTGGAAGTTGATGAATGGTTGATGAATTTATTGCTATGCAATGATGGGCAATGAGTTCACCCAGCATGACAGCAGTAGTTATTCTGCAACAAGTCAATAAATCATTTTTATACAGTTGGGTGCAGATGTATCCCATCACCTTGAATTGTGTTGGGAAAAAATAGCCTTTCTACTATCAAAATTGTCAAAATATCAAAGTATGTGTATGTCTTTTTTCCCAGCATGTTCATTAAAAGAGATACGGAGTCTCGTACTTCAAGTCTAATATAATGAAAATAGTTGAAAAAGGTTTACAGAGATCTGGGTCGAAAATAGTGTCCTTAAACCTTTACAAAGTCCAACTGGCTGTCTCTCCCTGACCTGTTTGGGGAAAATAAAAACAAGTTAAAACATATTGGCAAACATGGTTGTCTTAACAACAATTACATTAAGGAGGGAATAAGTTTGTAATACGGACAGAAATGCAGCTATGTAGGGGAGACCGGGGAGTGTTGTAGGACGGGGTTATTTGTAACACGGGGTTAGTTGTGACACTGTCAGTTTGGCCAGTTAGAAAAAAGCTACAGTGATGTCATCAATATCGTAGACTCTCATTTCCATTTCAAGCGCACATGAAAAGTGGCATGTCTCTGTTAGCAACACTGCATTTTACAACCCAAAAACAGATTTTCAGGTAAGAAAGTATTTTTTTCAATCCACTTTGTTTTTTTGTCTAGTGATAATTCTTTTGTAGATGCAAAGTTGCAATTTATATCACCTAAAGTAACTGTTTCTCTAGTTTAACTTGATGCTCAGTATTAATGCTAACTTCAAACCCACATACCTTAGCTATGTAATGGCTAGTTGTTGTGGGGATAGTTGTAACAGGAGGAACTCTTGACAGATTATTTAACAGAAACAGCTGGTCTGTTCTATGGGTTAACCTCTCGAGAAGTAACAATTAGACAGGCATAATAAAAATGTCTTTGTAATTATTATACCTATTATTAAGAGGTAGATCATTTATTTACAGCTATCCAAAACAATTGTGGTGGCTTACTTGTTGCCCCAAGGTGTCGTTGTTACATCCATCCCCAGCTGGTGTTACATCTCACCCCAGTTGATCGTGAAAGAAGGAAATGGTGGGTGACGTCACGTCTGGAAGTTTCCCGCTCTGTGCTGCTGATCAGATGCGCAAGGTAGCAGACGGACCCAAACAAATTCTCTCCTCTTTATTTTTTGTTGTTGTCCAATAGCCTTTTGACTGATTAACTGGTATGAAGTCAACAAATGAAAATGTATCTTAATCCCGCTTCAGTTTGTCATTTTGTAACAAAGTGAGAGAACAAGAGATTTCTTAAACGTCCTGCTGGGCAGGGTAATTTATTTGAATTAACTAAGAAGACATACATTTACACTCATGTGCTGACTGGGCCTGGAGTGGGGACAGATGTGTCCATGTCTCAGCTGGAGTGGGGACAGATGTGTCCGTGTCTCAGCTGGAGTGGGGACAGATGTGTCCATGTCTCAGCTGGAGTGGGGACAGATGTGTCCGTGTCTCAGCTGGAGTGGGGACAGATGTGTCCATGTCTCAGCTGGAGTGGGGACAGATGTGTCCGTGTCTCAGCTGGAGTGGGGACAGATGTGTCCATGTCTCAGCTGGAGTGGGGACAGATGTGTCCGTGTCTCAGCTGGAGTGGGGACAGATGTGTCCATGTCTCAGCTGGAGTGGGGACAGATGTGTCCGTGTCTCAGCTGGAGTGGGGACAGATGTGTCCGTGTCTCAGCTGGAGTGGGGACAGATGTGTCCGTGTCTCAGCTGGAGTGGGGACAGATGTGTCCATGTCACCACAGGATTCCCATCATTAGCTGTATGGATGTGATGCCAGCAGCCCTTCTGCCTTTGAGTGTTTATGTTAAAATCAACACACAATAGAACAACCTTCGCTAAATACACAACAGTAAAGTATGAGCAATCTGCTAGCCTGGGTGGCAGCTTGTTGCGTTCCTAGTCAGCAACACTATTCATGCCCTCTTTGGCAACATGAGTCCTTCTGCCATAACTAACCAGCACCCAAGGATACAATTATAAATAAAAAAAAGCCAACTGCAAGAATAAAAATATCCAGAAGGTTGTGTAGATTCCTCCAAGCTGTCTCATAGGTTGGACCTAACAGAGCTTTGCTATACTGGTCAACTAAGCTGATTGGAGATTTGAAAGGTGCTGGTCTCTTGATTCTCTGTAGACAGTGCTGAACTGTTTGACCCATAGATGGAGCAGGCTGACTGTGACCTGTTGTCCTCTAACCTGAACCCATCAACAGGCTAAACAAACACTTCATGGAATTTTACCAATAGCCAAAGGAACTAATTCAGAGCAACGTCATTTATCATTATATTCACAACTTTGTCCTTCTATTTTATCACATTTAGTCTCTGATCATTGTCACATGATCCATATTCAGTCTATTACAACAACAAGCTCATCTCACTGGACTGTGACTCAGGTTTCCTGAGAATGAGTTACTCATTTCACAGCCTTATTTCCTGCGTCTTTCAGTGGAATAAACAGATATTTAGTTACTTGCTATTTAAATTTCAATCCTGGATAATCTACGAAGGTTCATCTGTCCTAATGACAGCAGGCCAAGGGATGCTAGACTCAAACCCCAGATGAGATTACCAGCCTTCATGTCACAAGCCAAAGCACCTTGAAATCATCTTATGACAAACGTTCTAGGAAACAGAAGCATTTGAGCTACAATTATTAGATGAAATCCACCAACTGTCGTTGTTTCGTAGTTAAGGGATGTGATGGCAAGACGACTCTCAACCACATCCCAAGAAAAGACACATTTTATTTTCCTGAAAGTTAGGAATGAGAAGAAGCTATTGTTTGGAGAACCACAGACCATGGGGCCACATCAGACCATGGGGCCACATCTGATGACTGATACATAGAACACCCCCCCCACCCCTGGTATGGCTGTACACCCAGAGAACGACCTGTCTGCTGGCTTCAGTCACACTCTCCTACAACCCATGAGCCAAGCACTTCCTGTAAACCACCCAAAACACAGATTGGATCACAACTATTTAACCCCCCCTCCCCCTCCCCCCACCTTCATCCTGCCTCACCCCTGCAAGGGTAGGGGACTCTAAACCATGATCTTCCAAAGTCTTGAGTGGGGGGGAGAGGGGGTGGGGGGACCCCCCTCTGTATTGGTGTGTCTACTGTCCTGTGCCGCCTGCCTGTGGAGATCACCCTCACTCCTGGGCTATGCTCCTCAACACATATTTCACTGTGTACGCAAACGCGGCAAAGCCCACGATCACAAAAAGGTTGGCCAGGGCTCCTCCCAGCAGTCCGTGGTTGCGATTGGCCTGCTGGAGGCCGGGAGCGGGGTGAGCAAGGGGGGCGGGGGCTCCGTTCAGTGGAGGGAGGCCGTAGTGGGCGTGCTGTGGGTCACCATCAGGGACCACGTCTGGGAGGGGGAGGGGCTGCGGGCGAACACTCAACTCTTCCTGGAGCTTCTGTTTCTGTTTGATCTCCTGGGGGAGGAAGGAGAGAGGGAGGGAGAAGAAGAGAGGGAGGGAGAAGAAGAGAGGGAGGGAGAGGAAGAGAGGGAGGGAGAGGAAGAGAGGGGGGGGAAGAAGAAAGGGAGGAAGAGAGGGAGAAGAAGAGAGGGAGAAGAAGAGAGGGAGGAAGAGGAAGAGAGGGAGGAAGAGAGGGAGGGGACGAGAGGGAGAGGAAGGGGAAGAGAAGGGAGGGAGGGAGGGAGAGGAAGAGAGGGAGGAAGAGAGGGAGAAGAAGAGAAAGGAGGGAGGGGAAGAGAGGGAGAGGAAGGGGAAGAGAAGGGAGGGAGGGAGAGGAAGGGGAAGAGAAGGGAGGGAGGGAGGGGAAGAGAGGGAGGGAGAAGAAGAGAGGGTGAGGAAGAGAGGGAGGGAGAGGAAGAGAGGGAGGAAGAGAAGGAGACAGGCCAGGGGAGAGAGTGAGTGTAGGGGAACCTTCCAGGCTGGGTTCAGCTAAGGTTTCTATACTTACATCAACAACATCAGGGAACAGCTCACTGAACACCTTGTCCTTCAGGTTGAAAGCCAGACTCTGTGCGGACAGCTGTCGTTTCTGCACAAACAAAGTAAATGTTCATAAGATAAGATCATCCATATCCCAGTGTTCATTATGCAGTCTGACAGTGTTTAATGCACCAGTGTTTCATGCATAATGGTAGCTTGATAGACAGCTTGCCCCTGTTTCCTTAGTAAATTAGATTGAACCACGTTAAACTGGCTTTATGGAACTGAATCAACAGGAGATGAGTCTGACTAACTGACAGAAGCTCCATCACCATGTGGTCTGACCCCTGAACTCACTGTGTGGTCTGAGGTAAGATAAGAAAACTTTTATTTGTCCACCAGGGAGGAAAATTGCAGTTCACAACAGCAGCAGGGTAAAGTAAAGCACACAGAGTTGCAGGGTAATAACAATAAGGGGGGCACGACATAGTACAATATAAAAAAACGCGGTTAAGTAATTGGTTCCTGTCTCGAATGTGAACCACATATAGACATGTAGAGAGTTATTGCATGTAAATAATATTACAAGGTATTGCACGTAATGTACGTACGAACAACAAGACCACCACGGGAAATGGATCTGGACGACCCCTGAACTCACTGTGTAGTCGGATGTCTCAATGCTCCCCAGGGTCGGGCCCTTCTCCACCATGAAGCTGAGCAGACCGGTCAGTATGGTGGATACAGACCAAGCAGGGTTCCAGGTGTCAGGGTGGAAGTCTGTGATGGAGAGACACAACCTGGGGGCACAGCAGGTCGTTCAGGAGGGCTAGGTCACAACATGAGCTCACAACACTGTCACTCCTGTCAGTCACCACTGCCCCCCAGTCTGCCAGAGCTGCTTCAAGGTAATCTGTTGTAATTCTGCTGGACCTCTCTGTGGCATTTGATACGGTCAACCATCAGATCCTGCTCGCCAGACTCTCTGAGCTTGGCATCACTGGCACTGCACTTTAATGGATCTCATCCTACCTGATGGGAATATCCTACCAGGTCTCAGGTGGATGACAGCTCCCCCTGCCAGCTCTCCACTGGGGTCCCACAGGGTTCTACCCTCGAAGCTCTCCTATTCTCCCTGAACACCACCTCACTCGGACCAATCATCTCCTCCCATGGCTTCTCCTATCACTGCTACGCTGACGACATGCAGCTGTACCCGTCGTTCCCTCGACCGATCTGGGGATCTCAGCTAGGATTGAGGCCTGTCTCTCGGCCTGGACGACCAGACACCATCTCCAGCTGAACTTCGCCAAAACAGAACTTCTCATCATCCCGGACAAACCCACCCATCTTCCACAATCTCTCAATCACCCTGGGATCTGTGATGGTGACCCCTTCATCCTCTGCCAAAAAAACGTAATCTTTGGAGTCTATCACGTTGCTATGATCAGTGACCGATGCTCTTTTGTATAGCTCTCTTGGAAGTCGCTTTGGATAAAAGTGTCTGATAAATGAACAAATGTACAGTAAATGTAGGTCACAAGACCAGGTCACAACACCAGAACCTTGTGTTACTAACATCTTGTGTTAGTTAACTGATGAGTCATACCTTGTGTTGCATTTAAATCTCCCGTTTGGTGTAATCATGTAGATACTTGGCGGCTTGAAGGGGAATTCACGAGGAAATATCAGTTTTCCATGGTAATATCCTCCTGTAAATAAGAGCTGGCATGAGCATGACACAAACTTAGTGACAGAGAAAACCATGTTCACTTGACGCCGCTGTGGGTGTCACCAGGTAGTAATGTCACTAGTCAGTAATGTCACCAGGTAGTAATGTCACCAGGTAGTAATGTCACTAGTCAGTAATGTCACTAGTCAGTAATGTCACCAGGTAGTAATGTCACCAGGTAGTAATGTCACTAGTCAGTAATGTCACTAGTCAGTAATGTCACCAGGTAGTAATGTCACCAGGTAGTAATGTCACTAGTCAGTAATGTCACTAGTCAGTAATGTCACTAGTCAGTAATGTCACCAGGTAGTAATGTCACTAGTCAGTAATGTCACTAGTCAGTAATGTCACCAGGTAGTAATGTCACTAGTCAGTAATGTCACCAGGTAGTAATGTCACTAGTCAGTAATGTCACTAGTCAGTAATGTCACTAGTCAGTAATGTCACTAGTCAGTAATGTCACCAGGTAGTAATGTCACTAGTCAGTAATGTCACCAGGTAGTAATGTCACTAGTCAGTAATGTCACTAGTCAGTAATGTCACCAGGTAGTAATGTCACTAGTCAGTAATGTCACTAGTCAGTAATGTCACTAGTCAGTAATGTCACCAGGTAGTAATGTCACTAGTCAGTAATGTCACTAGTCAGTAATGTCACTAGTCAGTAATGTCACTAGTCAATAATGTCACCAGGTAGTAATGTCACTAGTCAGTAATGTCACTAGTCAGTAATGTCACTAGTCAGTAATGTCACCAGGTAGTAATGTCACTAGTCAGTAATGTCACTAGTCAGTTGTGGAAGAAATTTGATTTCCTATGTACTTATATTAATCACTACTGAACACACCTTCTATGAAGACTGTTGTAACGTCATTACCGCCTGACTGTCACTATCTATGTTTACATTCTTGTGCCCTATAAAAGAATGCTCTCTTGCCTTTGTCCGAGAGAGAGCCATGATTGAGACCTAAGCTTTGTACTGTCTTCATTTTGTTGCCAGAGGTCTGGTCATTTCTCTCCCAATCTGCAGGTTGTTAAATACGTATTTAATCCAGAACTCAACTGAGCTGTCACTCCGTTTATGAAGAGACGGACAAAACACTTTCTTCAACACAGTAACGTCACTTGTCAGTAATGTCACTAGTCAGTAATGTCACCAGTCAGTAATGTCACCAGGTAGTAATGTCACTAGTCAGTAATGTCACTAGTCAGTAATGTCACTTGTCAGTAATGTCACCTTCATATGGTGTCTTCTCTGGACCTCTGACAACATAGTGCCTGTAAAACACAAACACACGATGAAACTGGAATTTATGAAGATTATCACAATCCTCACTTTGCACTCAAATGTGTTTAGGAAAAATGTGTACTAAGAGAGCACATTATAAATGATTGAGTTGTCTTTTAAGAATAAAAAGGTAAAAAGGTAAAATAAGGATGTCTTGACGTTGCAGAAGGTCACATGATCAAAGTGAGCCATTCACCATTCCAGTATGTTGGAGGGGAGAGGTTCAGCACAGATGTAAGGCACAGGGTCTTTCTTTATTCGGAGGTAATCCTGTTTCAGTCTCTGTGTGGCTGTGGTTGGCGCTCTCTTGCTCCCATTACTGTTCATCTGGACACAGAGACATTACATAACCACACACAGTAAACCCCATCTTAACACAGTATGCCATAACACACATAATCATAATTAAGAGAATTTCCTGGGCTTTAGTTAGTGTGAAGGGTGTCCTACATCCAGACAGCCTTAACTTTCAGACTGGATGTATGTAATAATCCACATTGATGCGCAGAATAACACAGACATGACCAGAACAACACAACTAATGTCTGATTCATTACGCAATCTGCTAAACCGGAACTTGTCTTTAACTTGACAGATATTTGGTAAAGCTGCCGTACCCCTTCCCAAATTAGTAAACAAATAGCACATTAAATAATTATACTATTGATGAAATCAGACGCAAAGTCAACATTACTGTAGTTTAAACTGTCCTAACCTGGTTAGCAACGCTAAGGTAGTGATGGAGACATAGATCTGCTAACCAGCTAAACCAGCTAACCAGGGTCTACAGATGGGAGATTATAAATCATTATTTACATACTGATAAACTACTAAAATCAGACATCTTTAGACTAACCCTAAAGCTGTTAATCTAGCTGGTACTGACCAGGCTAACCAGGCCGCTGATGCTAAAAGCTCAGATTCTATGTTAGCCTCGCTAGCATTTCACATCAACAACAAAAGCAAGACAATAACTACATATTGTGAAACACAACATGATATTTCAGTCACCTCTCCACAGAACCCAATTCAAGTAGTTATTAGCGGAAAGACCCAATGTAAAGCGAAGTTTATGTTGTTAAATCCCAAACCGAAAAACAAGCAACGACGTTAACATGGAGACTTTCCAATATAGTTAAGCTGCTCAATATGGCTTCCTGGAGCTGAGAGCCTTCATCCGCTAGGGGGAGTATAGAGCAGACCAGCCTCTAGGAGTATAGAGCAGACCAGCCTCTAGGAGTATAGAGCAGACCAGCCTCTAGGAGTATAGAGCAGACCAGCCTCTCTCCTAGGGGGAGTATAGAGCAGACCAGCCTCTCTCCTAGAGGGAGTATAGAGCAGACTAGCCTCTAGGAGTATAGAGCAGACCAGCCTCTCTCCTAGGGGGAGTATAGAGCAGACCAGCTTCTAGGAGTATAGAGCAGACCAGCCTCTCTCCTAGGGGGAGTATAGAGCAGACCAGCCTCTCTCCTAGAGGGAGTATAGAGCAGACCAGCCTCTAGGAGTATAGAGCAGACCAGCCTCTCTCCTAGGGGGAGTATAGAGCAGACCAGCCTCTAGGAGTATAGAGCAGACCAGCCTCTAGGAGTATAGAGCAGACCAGCCTCTCTCCTAGGGGGAGTATAGAGCAGACCAGCCTCTCTCCTAGAGGGAGTATAGAGCAGACCAGCCTCTCTCCTAGGGGGAGTATAGAGCAGACCAGCCTCTCTCCTAGAAGGAGTATAGAGCAGACATCGTCTAAAGACATGTATGTGGTTAATTGGACACTCTGGAAATGGCCCCTAATGAATGACAGTTCCGCAAAACGTATATTGCCAAAGTGTTATGTATTTTTAAATCTGAGGTTTATTTACCCCAGCTGTTTTCTCATGCAGCATGAGAAATCCATGAAGACAAATGACAACTATCAGAACACATTTTATTATCCCCGAAATTAATATCCATTCATGTTCATGACCTCATGGCTCTCCTTTTATAAAGGTACTTACATTTATAAAGGTACTTACACTTACGTTTTGACCTTTTCAACACAAATATTCTTGTTCATATTTTTTATTCTCTGTAGATAAATCTTACCGATTCACTAGAATAACCAGAATGACATTTTTACAGATTTTTGACGGTCTTTACAAATTGGTTGACAAATGTCAAAGTCAAACCTATCTTCATCAGCAAACATATTTACATTTACATTTATTCATTTAGCAGACGCTTTTATCCAAAGTGACTTACAAGAGAGAGCTTTTACAAAGAGCATCAGTCATTGAGCATAGCAACGTGATAGACCCTGAACACATTGTGAGAGTTGAAGTTGGTCGTAGTTGAAGTTAGTCGCTACCAGAGCCTGATTAGCTTCTGGGGCTGGAGAGATGCCGGGCCAGAAAACTCCCCAAAGATGTTGGTGTAGGTGGAGACACCTGCAGTAGAGGAACACAGTAGAGACACTAGAGACACACTAGAGACACCTGCAGTAGAGGAACACAGTAGAGACACTAGAGACACACTAGAGACACCTGCAGTAGAGGAACACAGTAGAGACACTAGAGACACACTAGAGACACCTGCAGTAGAGGAACACAGTAGAGACACTAGAGACACTTACAGTAGAGGAACACACTAGAGACACTAGAGACACACTAGAGACACCTGCAGTAGAGGAACACAGTAGATACACTAGAGACACACTAGAGACACTAGAGACACCTGCAGTAGAGGAACACAGTAGAGACACTAGAGACACACTAGAGACACCTGCAGTAGAGGAACACAGTAGAGACACTAGAGACACTTGCAGTAGAGGAACACACTAGAGACACTAGAGACACACTAGAGACACCTGCAGTAGAGGAACACACTAGATACACTAGAGACACACTAGAGACACTAGAGACACCTGCAGTAGAGGAACACACTAGAGACACCTGCAGTAGAGAAACACACTAGAGACACACTAGAGACACACTAGAGACACCTACAGTAGAGGAACACACTAGAGACACACTAGAGGCACTAGAGACACCTGCAATAGTGGAACACACTAGAGACACACTAGAGACACACTAGAGACACTAGAGACACACTAGAGGCACCTGCTATAGTGGAACACACTAGAGACACACTAGAGGCACCTGCAGTAGAGAAACACACTAGAGACACTAGAGACACACTAGAGACACACTAGAGACACTAGAGACACCTGCAGTAGAGGAACACACTAGAGACACTAGAGACACTTGCAGTAGAGGAACACACTAGAGACACTAGAGACACACTAGAGACACCTGCAGTAGAGAAACACACTAGATACACTAGAGACACACTAGAGACACTAGAGACACCTGCAGTAGAGGAACACACTAGAGACACCTGCAGTAGAGGAACACACTAGAGACACCTGCAGTAGAGGAACACACTAGAGACACACTAGAGACACTAGAGACACCTGCAGTAGAGGAACACACTAGAGACACCTGCAGTAGAGGATACACTAGACACACCTGCAGTAGAGGAACACACGCTGCGCACTGACTAAAACTAGCATCACATTTTAATTGACACATTTTCTTTATGGTTTACCAGCTAATTCCATCCCACCAAACAACCCTTCAGTTCCATATTCGCTTCAGACATAAGCAGGTCAGGTTGTTTAAGGAATAAGACTTTGATTGGGAGTTGTTGGTTCTCATTAGGATGGTTAAAACACACCTGTGTGTGTTTATGCTAAAGCAGAGAAACAGATATGGACTCCTTTCATCAGAGAACAGAGGTCACAGACCATGATGCTTCACTCACTTTCTCACGACCATCCATGTTCCTCATTCTCTTGCCTTCAGCTGTGATTCCTGTACTGATGGAAGCAACAACACACATTAAGTCACTTTCTTCCTGGGAGCATCAAATCAAATTCAGTTTCATCTGATTAGCCCTTTTCATTAACAGATACTGGAGGGAATCCATTTTTAATAATCCATTTTTGGTAACAACCTGTGCAGTAGAATCCCTACATCAAATATATTTGAGAGTTACTGTTTGTGTAAACATCTTGAAAGAGTCAAATCAAATGCCTGAGTGGTTTGAGTGGTAAAGCCGTAATGTGTGACTGCATTCCCCAGAGCCAAGAGTGAAGCCATGTTGTTAGAGACACAGACACCGACACTCAGTCATTAATGTCCCACAGTGTACCAGTCTGACAGCAGTTCAACAGTAACCCTGAGGACACAGAGAAGAGCTAAACATGAACCCAGGATGAGAGAAGGAAGAGACTTTAATAAACATCCCTTCAGCTTTATTGTCTGCATTATTTTTTTCTCAGTGTTTGTAAACACATGAAAGGAAGTACTTCAAAGATATACAAATGTAAATAATACAAAGATGTCTCCAAATACTACAGAACAATGTAACAGTGAATCCCAAAATGTTTTTACAGATAATTTAGAAGAGTAAAAATGAAATCTTGCAGGCAGGAAGGTTGTTGTATGAAGGCTGAGAGCAAGCAGATCAACTAGAGAGTTAAAATGAGCATCACCACAGCAGTGTACTTAAGTCAACATACACACACCAGAAGACGCATGGCCTGGTTAGCTGCCTGGCTAGCTGCCTGGTTAGCTGCCTGGTTAGCTGCCTGGCTAGCTGCCTGGCTAGCTGCCTGTATAGCTGCCTGGTTAGCTGCCTGGTTAGCTGTCTGGTTAGCTGGCTGGTTAGCTGGCTGGTTAGCTGCCTGGCTAGCTGCCTGGTTAGCTGCCTGGCTAGCTGCCTGGTTAGCTGCCTGGTTAGCTGCCTGGTTAACTGCCTGGTTAGCTGCCTGGCTAGCTGGCTGGTTAGCTGCCTGGCTAGCTGCCTGGTTAATGCCTGGTTAGTCGCCTGGTTAGCTGCCTGGTTAGCTGACTGGTTAGTCACCTGTTTGTTTTCAGCTCACAGCAGCTAAACTATCACAGGCCAGTTTAATGTGGAGTCAAACTGAAACTAATCCAGGACCCAGTTACTCTTGGATCCTAACCTCTTTAAAAAACACACTCTGGCTCTAATACATTATTAGTGTTGACCTATGCAGTCATCTTAGTCATCTAACATAATATCTCCCAAGATCTGGAATGAGTGTTTCGTATTACAGCCTTGACTTGTTCCTTATGCTAATAAGAGGACAGCTAGATGGACAGATGTTTGTGTATTATTTCAAAACAGAAATAATAAAAAATATATTCTGTATAAAAAGAAGATAATACTGCCTGTTGAAAGAATATAAATAAAATGGTCTCCAGAAATCCATTCTGCATCTCAATATTCATTACACTAGTATTTTGAGAGGTTTGACAAATAAAAAAATAAATAAAGACAGTTTGACTGAACGAACCCACGACGAAACAAAACAACACTGAATAAACAAACAAATCATAATACTGTCAGGTCAGAAAAGTGCAGCTGCATTTCTTTTTTTAAATAATGGTATTATTTATAGTTTCATTCAAGCTCAGCATCATTTTATCCAGTCTCTCTCTCTAATATATTTACTAAACCCTAAGCCCTTTACTAAACCCTAAGCCCTTTACTAAACCCTAATCCCTTTATTTATCTGTCACAGTTTTAACACCCTTGCCTTCTGTGTGCACAGCTATCCCACACTACATTTCCCATCATGCCTTGCCAAGGAGTCTAACTACACCCCCTTCTTGGCTGTAACAGACGAACACCACTGATCACATGACACGACTAAACACTTCAAACACTCCCTAGTATATCTTCATCTGACAGCATTTCTAAGTGACATCAACTTGAAAGCAAAATCTAAAAGCTGAAGAGAAGATTGAGAGGGAAGAAGGGTAAGTGGCAGTATAGATGAGGGTCAGAGAACAGAAGGGTAAGTGGCAGTATAGATGAGGGTCAGAGAACAGAAGGGTAAGTGGCAGTATAGATGAGGGTCAGAGAACAGAAGGGTAAGTGGCAGTATAGATGAGGGTCAGAGAACAGAAGGGTAAGTGGCAGTATAGATGAGGGTCAGAGAACAGAAGGGTAAGTGGCAGTATAGATGAGGGTCACAGAACAGAAGGGTAAGTGGCAGTATAGATGAGGGTCACAGAACAGAAGGGTAAGTGGCAGTATAGATGAGGGTCACAGAACAGAAGGGTAAGTGGCAGTATAGATGAGGGTCACAGAACAGCAGTGATAAAGCATGAGGTCCGGAAGAGGAACACATTAACACAGAACGACAGAACAGCCCACCTCCAACACACACACTGGACATGTGTGTTCCACTCTCTATCTCCCTGCTCACTCTTCCCACTAATGCCCTGAACTCCATGGAGTTGTTGCCCTTAGACACAGATCTGAGACCAGGCAACTAGCCCTGAACCATGTTACTGAGGGGTCCTGAGGAAAGTGGGCGTGCTGACTTCAGATCAGTGTCTATGGGTGACTCTGTGCTGTGCCCTAGTCTTCCTCTATGGTGATGCAGATGAACTCCTGAATGCACTTCCTGTACTGCTGTTCTGTGGGGCTGCTGCTGGGATACTGGCCTGGTTGGCCCAGAGACACAGGACCTTCTGCCTCACGCATCTCCTCATTCATCCTGGCCAGACGCAGCCTGGAAAGAGGGGGGAGGAGGGGAAGGAGGGGGGAGGAGGTGGGAGGAGGGGGGAGAAGAGCAGGGAGGAGGAGAGGGGTGGAAGGGGAGGGGGGGGTGGAAGGGGAAGAGAAAAAGACGTGTCAATAAAGCAAACTAATATGTGTGATCACTGAGAAGCCCCGCCCCTAGTGTGACCACTGAGAAGCCCCGCCCCTAGTGTGACCACTGAGAAGCCCCGCCCCTAGTGTGACCACTGAGAAGCCCCGCCCCTAGTGTGACCACTGAGAAGCCCCGCCCCTAGTGTGACCACTCACAGTGTGACGATGTCTGCGTTGGCTGCCTGCACTGCCACATTCAGAGGAGCCTGCCCCTCCTCATCCAGCTCCCCCTGGGACGCACCCCTCTTCAGAAACAAACACACCTGTCTGGAGAGAGAAGGGAGGAGGAGAGAGGGAGGAGAGCACCAGAGAGGGGGGAAGAGAGGGAGAGGAGAGCACCAGAGAGGGGGGAAGAGAGGGAGAGGAGAGCACCAGAGAGAGAGGGGGGAGAGGAGAGCACCAGAGAGAGAGAAGGGGAGAGAGGGAGAGGAGAGCACCAGAGAGGGGGGAAGAGAGGGAGGAGAGCACCAGAGAGAGAGGGGGGAAGAGAGGGAGGAGAGCACCAGAGAGAGAGGGGAAGAGAGGGAGGAGAGCACCAGAGAGAGAAGGGGAGAGAGGGAGAGGAGAGCACCAGAGAGGGGGGAAGAGAGGGAGAGGAGAGCACCAGAGAGAGAGAAGGGAGGGGGAGAGAGAGGGAGGAGAGCACCAGAGAGAGAGGGGGAGAGAGGGAGGAGAGCACCAGAGAGAGAGGGGGGAAGAGAGGGAGAGGAGAGCACCAGAGAGAGAGGGGAGGGAGGGAGAAGCAAGAATGTGTCATGTTCGTACTGAAACATTAACAAACAGCAGGGGGGGTGGGGCTACGGGGGGGCGGGGCTAGGGTGAGGTCTCACCCAGTGTGTCCCAGGTGTGTGGCATGGTGCAGTGGGCTCCGCCCTCTCCTGTCACGCTGGTTGACGTCAGCTCCGTTCTGCAGCAGGAACTCACAAGCTACCAGAGAGGACTGCAGGACACACACACACACAGGTTCACACACAGGTTCACACACATGCAGCTGAAGACAGTGTGTGTTTGTGTTGTGTTGCTCACCCCTACGACAGCATGGATGAGGGGTGTGCGACCTTCCTCATCCTCATTAGCAGAGCTGACGTCCGCTCCCCTGGCCAGAGCCTCAGCCATGAGGGGCAGGCAGCGCAGACGGCAGCCCCTCAGCAGCAGGGATCCAGGGGACTGATCCCTCACCTCCCCCCAGCTCTCCCCCTCACCTTCCCCCTCCTCCTCCACACTGGAGTCATCAGATTCCTCTGGAAGAACAAAAACACATTTGGTGACATGTCACAAGATTTCTAATCTCAGTTTAGTTGAGCTGAGCTCAGAGAACGATGTTTGAATACAAATATGTATTTTATATTCATACTGCTAATGACACACAATCACACACAGTCACACACACACAGTCACACATTTACATCTATTCATTTATCTGACTCTCCTATCCAGAGGGACTTACAGCAAGTACAGGGACATTCCCCCCTGAGGCAAGTAGGGTGAAGTGCCTTGCCCAAGGACACAATGTCATGTAGCCACAGCCAGGAATCAAACTCACAACCTTCCAATCACAAGCCCAACGCCTTAACCGCTGAGCCAGCTGACTCCCACACAGTCACACACAGTCATTCTCACACACACACACACACACACACACACACACACACACACACACACACACACACACACACACACACACACACACACACACACACACACAGTGACATACCCTCCTCGTTGACCCTGTCCACCACAGAGCCAAACACCAGGATATCTGTGGAGCCGTCGGTGCTGCCGCCCAAACCACTGTCACTGCTCAGACCTGCAGGGCCCACAGGGGCCACGCACACACAAGGACACGTTAGTCACACACACACACACACACACACACACACACACACACACACACACACAACACACGACCACAATGCTCACACTACCACAAAGCACCCCACCCTGTACTTACTGCGAGGCCCAGATCCAGTGTCAAAGTAGGAGAACAAGTTATCCAGCTCGTCAGGACAGAACAGAGAGTCACGACGGAACTTTGCTGCTGCAGCCGCTGAACATCCAGAAAGAAACACAGAAACACTGAAGTTAAACTGAGAGGACTGAACCCCCTGACTGAGTGTGACTCTGTGTGTCTCCTGACCTGCAGACAGACTGGCAGGTGAGGCGCTCCCAGGGTGTCTCCTGGGGGTCTTGGGTGGCCGTGCTGAACTACTGCGTCTGACACACTTCTTCCCTCCCCAGGGGCGGGGCTTCCCCTCCCCCTCCCCACTGACACGCAGCTTCCTTAGAAAGCGTCGCTCCACGTACTTGGCCTGGATCCAGCTCTCCTTTTCCTGTCTGACTCACAACAGGAGGACTTCATACACAACATGCCTGACAGGAGAGTGGTGGTGTGTTCCTGGAGAACTTCCTGGTCCTGCTTCTTCTCTGCAGGAGGACTCACCTGGTGCTGGCTGGACCAGGCTTCCGGGCGCCCACCTCCTCGCAGGCTCCCTCATAGATGTGGTTGATGACTGTGTTCCCCAGCTCACACATCAGCTAGGTGAGGAGAAAGAAGCGTTACCAAGGTCAGGGCAAGAACAGGAAACAGGAAGATGTCAGGTTAGGAACAGGAAACAGGAAGTGCACCTTGAGTAACTCTGGTTCCCAAGAGTCCAGTGTGAGGGAGCGCACCTTGGAGCAGTGGACCCCTAGACTTCTATAGAACACAAGATCAAAAACACTCTGATCACCAAACACAAGATCAAAAACACTCTGATCACCAAACACAAGATCAAAAACACTCTGATCACCAAAGACAAGATCAAAAACACTCTGATCACCAAAGACAAGATCAAAAACACTCTGATCACCAAACACAAGATCAAAAACACTCTGATCACCAAACACAAGATCAAAAACACTCTGATCACCAAACACAAGATCAAAAACACTCTGATCACCAAACACAAGATCAAAAACACTCTGATCACCAAACACAAGATCAAAAACACTCTGATCACCAAAGACAAGATCAAAAACACTCTGATCACCAAACACAAGATCAAAAACACTCTGATCACCAAAGACAAGATCAAAAACACTCTGATCACCAAACACAAGATCAAAAACACTCTGATCACCAAAGACAAGATCAAAAACACTCTGATCACCAAACACAAGATCAAAAACACTCTGATCACCAAAGACAAGATCAAAAACACTCTGATCACCAAACACAAGATCAAAAACACTCTGAACACCAAACACAAGATCAAAAACACTCTGATCACCAAAGACAAGATCAAAAACACTCTGATCACCAAACACAAGATCAAAAACACTCTGAACACCAAACACAAGATCAAAAACACTGATCACCAAACACAAGATCAAAAACACTCTGAACACCAAACACAAGATCAAAAACACTCTGAACACCAAACACAAGATCAAAAACACTCTGATCGCCGCCTCCTCCTCCTCCTCCACCACCACCTGCCTCCACCTGCCTCCTCCTCCACCTGCCTCCACCTACATCCTCCTCCACTACCTGCCTCCACCTAGCTCCTCCTCCACCTACCTCCTCCTCCACCAGCCTCCACCTGCCTCCTCCTCCACCTACCTCCTCCTCCTCCTCCTCCACCTGCCTCCACCTAGCTCCTCCTCCACCTACCTCCTCCTCCTCCACCTGCCTCCTCCTCCTCCACCTGCCTCCTCCTCCACCTACCTCCTCCTCCTCCTCCTCCACCTGCCTCCACCTAGCTCCTCCTCCACCTACCTCCTCCTCCTCCACCTGCCTCCTCCTCCTCCACCTACCTCCTCCTCCTCCTCCACCTGCCTCCACCTAGCTCCTCCTCCACCTACCTCCTCCTCCTCCACCTGCCTCCTCCTCCTCCACCTGCCTCCTCCTCCACCTGCCTCCACCTACCTCCTCCTCCACCTGCCTCCACCTACCTCCTCCTCCACCTGCCTCCTCCTCCACCTGCCTCCACCTGCCTCCTCCTCCTCCTCCTCCACCTGCCTCCTCCTCCTCCACCTGCCTCCTCCTCCTCCACCTGCCTCCTCCTCCTCCTCCACCTGCCTCCACCTGCCTCCTCTTCCTCCTCCACCTGCCTCCTCCTCCACCTGCCTCCACCTGCCTCCTCCTCCTCCACCTGCTTCCTCCTCCTCCTCCACCTGCCTCCACCTACCTCCTCCTCCACCTGCCTCCTCCTCCACCTACCTCCTCCTACACCTGCCTCCTCCTCCACCTGCCTCCACCTGCCTCCTCCTCCACCTGCTCTCTCTGTAGTTTTGTACCTGTGGATCCCCGAACATTCAATGCAGAGCAGCACACCCAGGTTTATGGAGGCCCAGCAGGGGGCAGTCTGGCTGCAGTCACAGCACAGCTCATTGCCTGGCAGCATCTGCACCCTCTGGACCAGACTGTCCCCCCGCACACCTCCACGCTCCCGAGCCTCGTTGGTCGAGTCGATGCTGCAGGTGGAGGGGGAGGCGGTCCTATCCAAACGCTGTGGGGGGGGGAGGAGAGGAGGAAAGGATAAGGGAGGGGAGGAGAGGAGAGGAGGGGAGGGGGGAGGAAAGGGGAGGAGAGGAAGGGGGAGGCGAGGAGGAAAGGGGAGAATAAGGGAGAGGAGGGGGGAGAGGAGTGGATGGGGAGAAAACAGAAGGTGAAGAGGGTGGGGTCAGTGGTCTCCCCCCAGACAGCCACACTGAGAGGCCTCTGTATTCAGATGAGCTCTGTGGTCGTGGCTGTACCTCTATGTAGCAGTTATCTGAGATATCTCTGTATGCTGAGGCGATGCTGGCCTGAACTGCCTGGATCCAGCCCTGCCGCAGCCTGTGTGACTCAGCCTGCAGGATACAGCTCCTGCAGACACACAAGGGAGGACACAGCTTATGGGAAAACATGTCAATGGACTTTATATTGTTTAAATTGCTCATATAGAATTTTGACATGATATTGGATTATTTGTTTAAGTTACTAATGGTGCCAAACACACTTACTTGGTGGGGGAGACGACCTCGAAACAGAAACTCCTCTCGCTATCCTCATACGGTTTGACTGAACAAAGCCGTAGGTCCTCCACCACCACCGTCAGGGAGTCCTGTCATTGGATGAAAAACCTGTCAATCAAACATTCTGCGTACAAAATAAGGACTTTGCAAATAAGGATTTAGCAAAGCTTTTAAGATTATTTAATGGTAAATTAAACACACCTTCAGTTTCTTCTGGTAAACCAGCTGGCTGTTCTGTATGGAGAACCATCGCCTAGGAAACAGGGGTGGGGGTTATAGTTAAATGAACGACCAATCACAACGCAGTAGATCAGAACTCTTTTTTTATCGTTCTCACTAATGCACAAATAATGCTGTTTCCATGGATGCAGTCTAGATATGAGATATGATTAATCTGGAATGAGCAAATCCATGGGGGGTAAATAATGCAAAAATGTATAGCAGAGCTAGCTGGACTGACACTGTATCAGATATATAGCTATAGTCAGTAAGTACACAGTATTATATGAAACTTAATACATCAGGTAACTGAAATGTGTCTATTGTAGCAACATGTAGTTGGTTTCTCTTCATTCCTTCCTTCCTGTCTCACTTGTTCCAGGTCTTGAAAGCATTGCTGGCTCTCTTGAACAGGTCTCCCTCCATCACCACCCCATTAGGTGCATCAACGTTGAACTCCACCTTGGTGTCGTCATACGAGAAGTCCTGAGAGTTAAGGAGAAGGAGAGTCACTGTTAGCATGTGTCTCTAACACCTGGATGAAGAGAGTCACTGTTAGCATGTGTCTCTAACACCTGGATAATGAGAGTCACTGTTAGCATGTGTCTCTAACACCTGGATAATGAGAGTCACTGTTAGCATGTGTCTCTAACACCTGGATAATGAGAGTCACTGTTAGCATGTCTCTAACACCTGGATAATGAGAGTCACTGTTAGCATGTGTCTCTAACACCTGGATGAAGAGAGTCACTGTTAGCATGTGTCTCTAACACCTGGATAATGAGAGTCACTGTTAGCATGTGTCTCTAACACCTGGATAATGAGAGTCACTGTTAGCATGTCTCTAACACCTGGATAATGAGAGTCACTGTTAGCATGTCTCTAACACCTGGATAATGAGAGTCACTGTTAGCATGTCTCTAACACCTGGATAATGAGAGTCACTGTTAGCATGTGTCTCTAACACCTGGATAATGAGAGTCACTGTTAGCATGTGTCTCTAACACCTGGATAATGAGAGTCACTGTTAGCATGTCTCTAACACCTGGATAATGAGAGTCACTGTTAGCATGTGTCTCTAACACCTGGATAATGTTATAACAGACAAACACAAAAGCTCCTGTTAAAGGCTCAGTTAATTTGATGGTCATCTGCTGTTACTGTGGGGCAGAAGACAAGCTTATCCAGACAGATGTTACCCTCTGACCCCAGATAACAGGGAGGGAACTCAGCAGCCATAATGTACAAGACACACAAACAGATCACTAAGCTGACACAGGAGTTATCATGTATCAGCAAACTGTGGACTTCACATGATGGGAGATGTTACTGACAGAAAAAAACATCAATAATGTGATTTCAATAGACTGACACACAGAGACATACAGGAGAGAGAGACAGGTGAGAGATACAGGAGACATACAGGAGAGATACAGGAGAGAGATATAGGAGAGAGATACAGGTGAGAGATACAGGAGACATACAGGAGAGATACACAAGAGAGATACAGGAGACATACAGGAGAGATACACAAGAGAGATACAGGTTAGATACAGGAGAGAGATACAGGTGAGATACAGAAGAGAGATACAGGTGAGATACAGTTGAGAGATACAGGTGAGATACAGTTGAGAGATACAGGTGAGATACAGGTGAGAGATACAGGAGAGAGATACAGGTGAGATACAGGTGAGAGATACAGGTAAGAGATACAGGTAAGAGATACAGGTGAGAGATACAGGTGAGATACAGGTGAGAGATACAGGTGAGATACAGGTGAGATACAGGTGAGAGATACAGGTGAGATACAGGTGAGATACAGGTGAGAGATACAGGTGAGATACAGGTGAGATACAGGTGAGAGATACAGGTGAGATACAGGTGAGCGATACAGGTGAGATACAGGTGAGAGATACAGGTGAGATACAGGTGAGATACAGGTGAGAGATACAGGTGAGATACAGGTGAGATACAGGTGAGAGATACAGGTGAGAGATACAGGTCAGGTGAGATACAGGTGAGATACAGGTAAGAGATACAGGTGAGATACAGGTGAGAGATACAGGTGAGATACAGGTGAGAGACAGCCCTGTCATCTCTCTAAAGACTGTGTCACCGCAGTCAACCTTCAGGTGTTCAGTCAACCTTTTTCAAGCTCTATTAACGTTTATTTTATAAGCCTTTTTTATAAATGTATTTTAAAAATAGTACTTAGTTAGTACTTTTAGTTATTCAAAACATTTTCTGAATTTTCCAAACTATTTAGCCACATTTCAAAACGTTCTCCAAAACAACGTTTTGAAAGGTAAAAAAAAAATAATCCTTCCAAACTTTTGGTTTCACACAGACAGTGAAAGAAAAAGGCTTACTGATAAGATCCCCAAAACAGAACAAAGTAGAGAACAGCAGAATATAATAAAACAGAGTGGACTAATCAGCGACAGAAACATATTTTTGAAGAACTCTGTGAAAGTTGAAAAAAAACTTTTGAAAGGTTGCAAAAATATTGTAGAAAAAGTTAACTTGAAGTTGTTTACCGGAATATAAGTGTTTAAGATACCTTACCAGTGTATAATCCAATCTGCTGAATATCTTCATTGTCAATAGAGTATATTCTAAAAACATTTAACAAACGATATTCTAATGATCTAAATATAAAAGATATAAAAGGGGGATCAGAGTTGTAACAGCTTCACCCAAAACGCGCAACGAAAGAACAGAAAAGAAGCGGCCCGCACACGAGCGCAGCAGAGAGTACCGAATGTCAACAGCAGGCTCGTGCTGCCAGCTCGTGCCACCCGCCAAATGTTCAGTCGCGTGGATTCACGCGCTCGGGCAGTTTATTATCATACAGCTGTCCAGTTCTCCCCCGCGCGCCATAGGAGCGCCAACATTGTTGCAGAGCCAGAACATAAAAGGCCGATGCCGTCTGAAACACACCGCTTGCTCGCACAATTTACGAGCGCCCTCCATGACCCGTGTGCCTCCCATCTGCCTCCCCCCTCCCCCCTACCCCCTCACCTCAGGCTTGGATTTCTAAATTGTTGGAAGGATCGTCTTTCCATCTGCCTGTCAGTTCACAAAACCATTGCTGCTTAATCAAGCAGGCATAATGGCTCCATGAGTCCCCTCCCACAGCTCAACTTCCCACTGTAAATCAGACTGAGCTCCCCCCCCCACACACACACACACAGCCAATAACAGCACCCCATCCCCTGGGTCACCAGGGACAGCCAATAACAGCACAGTGCTGATATACTGGATCTGCAGATCTTACTTGGTTTCTGTCAACCCAGATACCTGAGCAAACACTGATAAGAAAGAACATTTTGGAATCCAATGACAGGCACAGACACACACACAGACACACACAGACACACACAGACACACAGACACACACAGACACATACACACAGTTGTGGAGCCATGTTGTCACTGTCTGAGATCACAGGTCCCAGGGGGCCACTGTTAACTGTTAACACATAAAGGAGAGGAGAGAAAGACCAGGCAAGCAGTGGCAGATGTGTACTGAGGAGAGGAGAGAGGAGGGGAGGGAGGAGGGGAGAGAGGAGAGAGGGAGGAGGGGAGAGAGGGAGGAGGGGGAGAAGAGAGTAAGGAGAACCAAGGAAAAAAAGAGACTGAGTCCTCACCAAGAGATCAGGATACACACACACACACACACACACACACAGGGATCCCAACATAAAATTCAGACAAACACACTCATACAACCCACCACAAACACTCTTCAGACCAACAGAGCTTTTGTACTTTGTTCAGTCATTAATCAGTCAGTCATTAATCAGTCAGTCATTAATCAGTCAGTCATTAATCAGTCAGGTGAGCAGCAGTAACACCAGCTGCCTCTCAGCTGCCCCCTGCTGGTCCAGAGAGGAGCAGGATTGACCTCCCATCTTTCTGACACAGTCTATCCTTCAGGTATAACCTGATAATCCCAGAGAGAGGAGAGACTCACCTGCATCAAGGTCTGGGGGGAGGAGCATCACATGGGCAAGAGGACACATCACCATGGTAACATGAAGAGAGATAAGAGAGAGATAAGAGAGAGACCAGTCCAGAACACTGAACACACTTCAGTAGCAGTTTATAATATCAGAATATTGTGTTTTGTGAGATGTGTTGCAGCTGGGGAGGTTTTTTAAATCACCTCTAAACCTGTTAAACCATCAATATGTTCAAACAAAATGAAACATGCCAACATTCTGAGGGTGTCATTCAATTTGACTGGAAATGATCATCATGTAACAAGGTCCCTGTCCGAAGATCAGCGCTACGAGTAGGAGAATCCACCTCCCACTTATCCTACTATGTGTGTTTGTGTGTATGTACAGTATGTATGTGTGTGTATTTGTGTATGGTTTTGAGGGATATTGTTCCTAAAACAATTTTAATCTTGATCGATAAAACATCTTTTGTCATCTTAGTCCTACTTGTCAAAAACAAGAGAGAGTTCATATTTGCACGACAGGACAGACAAACATGAAAACATTTCCCAATTACTTTATTTCTGTTGAAAAGTCATGTAATGCAGAAGAAGAGTTTAAATATATTTTTAGGGCTTCATTTGTGTTAATTTAATATGGAAATAGATAAAGAATGTAATCTTAACCAGGCAGACATCCTTGATCTGCATTATATGTTAAATAAGTTTTTTTCTGTGCAAGTCGCTTATTTGACGTCTTTAGTTCAGCTTTGTCCTGAACAGTGTGTCTTATTATACTGCATCTATCAGCACTCAGTCCTAATCAGTGCTACTATCCCAAACCCAATTAATCCTGATCAATAATGACATCACTGAAATATTCACCTTGATTGACTGGAAGGAGGAGGGGAAGGAGAGAGGAGGAGGGGGGGGGGGGAGAGGGGAGAGGAGAGAGGGGAGAGGGGATTGTCTTACCCTTTGTTGGATGATAGCATGTTTGTGTTCCAACTCTCTCTTCTCCACAGCAGAGTCAATGACCAGCTGATCCAGCTGAACAGGAGGAACACAGTCAGAGAGAGTCTGGAGTCCAGAGGGCCAGCACACACACACACACTGCACACACACACACACACACACACACACACACACACACACACACACACACACACACTCGACACACCCACACACACTAGACACACCCACAGACACACACACACACATTCACACAAACACACATACACACACACAAACACACTGGACACACCGACAGACACACACACGCACACACACAAACACACACACAAACACACACACACACACTGGACAAACCCACAGACACAAACACACACACACAAACACACACTGGACACAAACACACACACATTCACACAAACACACACACACACACACACACACACACACACACACAAACACACACACAAACACATTCACAACCGAAAAGACAGACTTCTCAAGAATGATCTGATTATTTCCCCTCATAGGGCAAGCTGCCTGTGTTGCTGCTGCTCACCTCTGCTGCTAGCTTCTTCATGTAGGGGTCGATCTCATCCAGGATGTTGTAACCCTGCTGGAAAAATGTGTACTGGGCGTGCAAGTATGACAGCATCTGGAAAAAGAGGAGGAGAGAGGGATAGAAAGAGAGAGATGGGAAAGTGAATAAGAAATCAAACGTTTCAAAATCTTAAAATCCCTCAAACTGTCTGAGACTAAACTGAAAAGGTTTCTACTTACTGAATCAAGAATCTCAAACTTCTTTTTAGATTGAAGGACGTTGATCTAGAACAAGGAAGTCATATGTACTTTATTTGTGTGTGAGGGAGGGTATGTGTGTGTGGTCTTGTTTAACTAAAGAGACCATTTTGAATGGGAGTGAATGTTTGAGACCCAGTAGGATGTGTATTAGCATCCCTCTCTCCACCTGCAGCACGTAGTCCAGCCCCAGGTGTCTGAAGCTGCGCCGGGCAGAGCTGAGGGCCGTGCTGGCCTCCTCCGCCTCGTGAGGCCGTGTGCGGGGCGCCTGGGCGTGCTTCACCTGCGCCAACTCAAGCTCCTCACGCACACGCTCAAACTGCCTGCGTGTCTCCCTGAACTTACGCACATCTCTGAGCGAGGGGGGGAGGGGGGAGGGCGGGGAGGGAAGGGAAGGGAAGGGAGGGAGGGAGGGAGGGAGGGAGGGAGGGAGGGAGGGAGGGAGGGAGGGAGGGAGGGAGGGAGGGAGGGAGGGAGGGAGGGAGGGAGGGAGGGAGGGAGGGAGGGAGGGAGGGGGAGTGGTTAGCATTGATAGTCAGCTTTGATACATGTAGGTTGGTGTTTAATATTCCATTTTTACACATTTAAATGAACCTAAGTTTGAGGTTAGCCAACACATTCAAACCCTGTCAGACTGAACAGGGCATGTGAGGAGATACAAGCGTGTGAGGAGATACAAGCGTGTGAGGAGATACAAGCGTGTGAGGAGATACAAGCGTGTGAGGAGATACAAGCGTGTGAGGAGATACAAGCGTGTGAGGAGATACAAGTGTGTGAGGAGGTACAAGCGTGTGAGGAGATACAAGCGTGTGAGGAGATACAAGCGTGTGAGGAGATACAAGCGTGTGAGGAGATACAAGCGTGTGAGGAGATACAAGCGTGTGAGGAGGTACAAGCATGTGAGGAGATACAAGCGTGTGAGGAGATACAAGCGTGTGAGGAGGTACAAGCATGTGAGGAGATACAAGCGTGTGAGGAGATACAAGCGTGTGAGGAGATACAAGCGTGTGAGGAGATACAAGCGTGTGAGGAGATACAAGCGTGTGAGGAGATACAACACTTACTCCTTGATGAAGGTCTGTAGCTGCTGTTTTACAGATCGCTGAGCCTGATCGAACAAAATCTGGAGAGAGAGGAGAGGGGAGAGAGGAGAGAGAGGTGGGGGGAGAGAGGAGAGAGAGAGGTGGGGGGAGAGAGGAGAGAGAGAGGTGGGGGGAGAGAGGAGAGAGAGAGGTAGGGGGAGAGAGAGAGTAAAGGACTAATACAAGAAAAATAGGTTCCAGTTATTGAAGTATTTGTCCTACTGTTATTTCCTGCCTCTGTAAGCGATAATGTTTGCTGTCTCCATTGTTATTCTAGACATGGCAGTATTGTGTCGTACAGTAATGTAGCTCCACCCAACCAGCCTAACTCAGGCTCAGTCATGAGACCCTATCTCTGCTTCAACAGGACCTCTTCACATTTGCATTCTTGTACTCTACCACTAGAGGGTGGTGTACAGCTGAGATTTCCCCATATTTGCTAAACACGAGAAAAAAATACTAATTCACACAGAGGAAGAGATGGAGGGAGCGATGGAGGGATAGGTTTGGGGAGAGATGGAGAAAGAGATGGAGAGATATGGAGGGATATGAATGGAGAGATGGAGAGAGATGGAGAGAGATGGAGGGGGAGATGGAGGGAGAGATGGAGAGAGATGGAGAGAGATGGAGGGAGAGATGGAGAGAGATGAAGAGAGATGGAGGGGGAGATGGAGGGAGAGATGGAGAGAGATGGAGGGAGAGATGGAGAGAGATGGAGGGAGAGATGGAGAGAGATGGAGGGAGAGATGGAGAGAGATGGAGAGAGATGAAGAGAGATGAAGAGAGATGGAGGGGGAGATGGAGGGAGAGATGGAGAGAGATGGAGGGAGAGATGGAGGGAGAGATGGAGAGAGATGGAGAGAGATGGAGGGAGAGAGAGGATGAGAAGATAGGGGGTTAGGGATACTGTCCTGTAGCAAACTTTACTGAGACATAAAATAGACTGGTGAAAGACACACACACATCTACACACAAACAAACACCTACACACACAAACACCTGCACACACACACACAAACCCCCACAACAACGCTGGTCAGACAAGGAGACATTTAGAACAGCTGGACACACAATCCAACACATCTACATACATCCTGGCATTCTGCTCGCCTGTGTGTGTTTCCTTGTTTTTGTATTTCTTTGTGTGTGCTAGCTTGTGTGTGTCGCTCTATTTCTCCATGTTCTTTCCATCTTTATGTGACGATGTTAACCTAATTTGTACATCTAAAATGGACAAATGAACATATACACACAAAATATACAAACACAATCATTATATGAAGTGAAAGCTTATATTAGATGCTGATCCTATGTTAATCACTCGCACATTTGATGATTAGAGATTTCCTCACACACACGATCATTACAAAGAGAGTCTGGCTGCTTCTCACGCATGTTAGATATCCTGAAACCATCAGGAACTACAGATGTGGCTTCATCACTGTTGTTTGTTATATAAGCAATACAGCCAAACATTTATAACGGTGACGATTTCTACATACAGAGAGACCATGCTTGTTGAGACCAGCTGACAGAAGTCCAAGAGTGTGTTTGTGTGTGTGTGTGTAAGTGTGTATGTGTGTAAGTGTGTGTGTGGAGGGTCTTACCATGTGGTAGTTGACTATCTCCTGGAGACTTTGCCCACACTTCTCTAAACATTCCTGCAACAACAGATTTAGACACAGTAAACACATGTCCACTATGTCAACATGTCCACTATGTCAACACATGTCCACTATGTCAACACGTCCACTATGTCAACATGTCCACTATGTCAACATGTCCACTATGTCAACACATGTCCACTATGTCAATATGTCCACTATGTCAATATGTCCACTATGTCAACATGTCCACTATGTCAACATGTCCACTATGTCAACACATGTCCACTATGTCAACATGTCCACTATGTCAACACATGTCCACTATGTCAACACATGTCCACTATGTCAACATGTCCACTATGTCAACATGTCCACTGTCAACACATGTCCACTATGTCAACATGTCCACTATGTCAACACATGTCCACTATATCAACACATAGCGTGTGTGGATACTATGTTTACAGATATATTTCCAATTACTGTAGTTTCTAATTAATTAGCATTAGCACTAACCTTATCTTCTGAGCTAGCATTAGCACTAACGTTAGCCAAAGCATCAAAGCCTGTTGCCTAGCAGTGTCTTTATGACTGCCCCTGCTATCAGGAGATCTCAGATTGCGCGTGTTCTTGCCATGTAAACTACAGTACTAGTATAAACATGTGACTCCTCTCCTGACTCCATTATTTCACACAGTTACGACAGTTGGTCCTCTGTACGAACCCACTCTGATAAAACCTAAACGTTTGGCTCTGGACTGTTTATATCTGGGACTGTTATTGTTCCAGAGAGGAAACGTTCTGGAACACAGGCCAGAAGGAGGATGATGAACGACAAGCTGAGCTAACCCTGACCCTGTAACACTTTTATCATACAGTACGACTGTATGATCTGCTGATCTGCAGTGCAGCGCTCTAACCACTTTGCTCTAACCTGAACTTCAGGTCATCTGAATTGGTGGGTTGACAAACTGCTCTAAACATGATGAAGGAAGACTCCAGGTTCCTTCAGAAGATCTACTCACAGACATCATTTCCTCCTTCTTGCACTGCAGGGACAAGTCTTTGATGCCCGTCACAAACAGCTTGTTGGCACTGACATAGGCCCTGCCTGCATCGATCATACCACTGCAGAGCTTCACCAGCTGAGGAGAGGGGGAGGAGGAGAGGGGGAGGAGGAGAGGGGGAGGAGGAGAGGGGGAGAAGGAGAGGGGAAGGAGGAGAGGGGGAGGAGGAGAGGAGAGGGGGAGGAGAAGAGGGGGAGGAGGAGAGGGGGAGGAGGAGAGGGGAAGGAGGAGAGAAGGAGGAGGAGAGGAGAGGGGGAGGAGGAGAGGGGGAGGAGGAGAGGGGGAGGAGGAGAGGGGAAGGAGGAGAGGGGGAGGAGGAGAGGAGAGGGGGAGGAGGAGAGGGGGAGGAGGAGAGGGGGAGGACAGTAAGGAGATGACAGTGAATCGACGATAACGTCATAATGATATTGGTGGTTATCCATGTACACACACACACACTCACTCTGGTGACAATATGAGACTAAATCACTACGTTCACTAGAAACAACAACTTTTCCACTTAACTGATAATGAGAGAAGTTTAAAGCTGTAATTATCATTCCCTCGACAGATAAGTGCATGTGTGTGTGTGTGTGTGCAGGGGGGTACATGAATGTGTTTACATGGCTTTTGCGTGCAACAACTATTGTACACTACTATATCGACTACAACATCATAGTCTTATCAGCTATATTGAGTGTAATTGACAGTAATTGACAGTGTTTTACCAGGTACCTTTTCGAGCTTTGCTTCAACTTCCACCACATCGGTCTCCACCTCTTCAATGCCAGCCCTGCAACACACACACAACAGACATGCAACACACATACAACAGACATGCAACACACACACACGCACACACACACACAACAGACACAGGTGGTTAGTTTACAGATCTGTAGGTTACCACAGTATAACAACTACATTTGTTCATGTATTCTTACCCACAATGCAATCTGATTTTGAGGGTCTACATCTTATGTAGGCTACATTCACTGACCCCTGTTTCCCATAAAGCCACAGAAAAACAGTTTAGTAGATCCTGAACTCTTTCCACCCCTCCTCTCTTGTGCACAGGTTAAGACCTAACCCTGACCCTAACCCCTGACCCTGACCCTAACCCTAACTCCTGACCCTAACCCTGACCCTTACCCTGACCCTGACCCTAACTCCTGACCCTAACCCTGACCCTTACCCTGACCCTAACTCCTGACCCTGACCCTTACCTTGACCCTGACCCTAACTCCTGACCCTGACCCTGACCCTAACTCCTGACCCTAACCCTGACCCTTACCCTGACCCTGACCCTAACTCCTGACCCTGACCCTAACTCCTGACCCTAACCCTGACCCTAACCCCTGACCCTGACCCTAACTCCTGACCCTGACCCTAACTCCTGACCCTAACCCTGACCCTAACCCCTGACCCTGACCCTAACCCCTGACCCTAACCCTAACCCTGACCCTTACCCTGACCCTAACCCTAACCCTGACCCT
>CM059289.1:20402164-20583638 GCA_030340665.1 Neosalanx taihuensis
TCTGTAACTAACCCTGCAGCCAAGCATGATAAGGGATTTAACAAGCACATTCCTCCATGAGTGACTCTCTCCTCACGCTTGATGAACATCCATGAACAGCTCTTTAGAAAGGCCACAGCCATGGGACTAGTAAACCTCCTCTGTGGTATCATGCAGCATTACTGTTGTTTGCGGTTTGCTTGAAGGATATTTCAGAATAACCTGTCTGTTTTTTAGTGAGCAGCAGACCCGTCTCTAGTGTCTCCAGTGTCTCCTGGTGTTTCCAGTGTCTCCAGTGTGTCCAGTGTCTCCAGTGTCTCTAGTGTCTCTAGTGTCTCCAGTGTCTCCTGGTGTTTCCAGTGTCTCCAGTGTGTCCAGTGTCTCCAGTGTCTCCAGTGTCTCTAGTGTGTCCAGTGTCTCTAGTGTCTCCAGTGTCTCCAGTGTGTCCAGTGTCTCCTGGTGTCTCCAGTGTCTCCAGTGTGTCCAGTGTCTCCAGTGTGTCCAGTGTGTCCAGTGTCTCCTGGTGTCTCTAGTGTGTCCAGTGTCTCCAGTGTGTCCAGTGTCTCTAGTGTCTCCAGTGTGTCCAATGTCTCCAGTGTCTCCAGTGTGTCCAGTGTCTCTAGTGTGTCCATTGTGTCCAGTGTCTCCAGTGTCTCTAGTGTGTTCATTGTGTCCAGTGTGTCCATTGTGTCCAGTGTGTCCAGTGTCTTTAGTGTGTCCAGTGTCTCCTGGTGTCTCTAGTGTGTCTCTAGTGTGTCTCTAGTGTGTCCATTGTGTCCAGTGTGTCCAGTGTCTCCTGGTGTCTCCTGGTGTCTCCGGTGTCTCCAGTGTCTCCTGGTGTCTCTAGTGTCTCCAGTGTGTCCAGTGTGTTCAGTGTCTCCAGTGTCTCTAGTGTCTCTAGTGTCTCCAGTGTCTCCTGGTGTCTCCAGTGTCTCCAGTGTGTCCTGGTGTCTCCAGTGTCTCTAGTGTCTCTAGTGTCTCCAGTGTGTCCAGTGTGTCCAGTGTCTCCAGTGTCTCCAGTGTGTCCTGGTGTCTTCAGTGTCTCCAGTGTCTCTAGTGTCTCCAGTGTCTCCTGGTGTCTCCAGTGTCTCCAGTGTCTCCTGGTGTCTCCAGTGTCTCTAGTGTCTCTAGTGTCTCCAGTGTGTCCAGTGTGTCCAGTGTCTCCAGCGTCTCCAGTGGCTTGGGATTGTACCATGCTGTCAACAACGGTAACCTGTGACCTCAAAGCCTCACCTCATGAGAAACACTTCAACAATCAACACTAGATCTATTTCAAGGCTCTTAATTGGTCAAAAGGTTGCACATTAAAACATGTATTTTCTAATGAACTAGACAGCCAATCATGTGAATACACATGTTCAACGTGAAAAAAAGAGGTACCGAGCCGGACAGTTGCCATGGAAGCTTGAGAAACAGGTCACCAGGGGGATGCCAGTGTTGATACCTGTCAGTGAACCTAGACACACAGGTATGGAACCTAGACACACAGGTATGGAACCTAGACACACAGGTATGGAACCTAGACACAGGCTGTGGAACCTAGACACACAGGTATGGAACCTAGACACACAGGTATGGAACCTAGACACACAGGTATGGAACCTAGACACACAGGCTGTGGAACCAAGACACATAGGTATGGAACCTAGACACACAGGTATGGAACCTAGACACACAGGTATGGAACCTAGACACACAGGCTGTGGAACCTAGACACACAGGTATGGAACCTAGACACAGGCTGTGGAACCTAGACACACAGGTATGGAACCTAGACACACAGGTATGGAACCTAGACACACAGGTATGGAACCTAGACACAGGCTGTGGAACCTAGACACACAGGTATGGAACCTAGACACACAGGTATGGAACCTAGACACACAGGCTGTGGAACCTAGACACACAGGTATGGAACCTAGACACACAGGTATGGAACCTAGACACACAGGCTGTGGAACCTAGACACACAGGTATGGAACCTAGACACACAGGTATGGAACCTAGACACACAGGTATGGAACCTAGACACACAGGCTGTGGAACCTAGACACACAGGTATGGAACCTAGACACACAGGTATGGAACCTAGACACACAGGCTGTGGAACCTAGACACACAGGTATGGAACCTAGACACACAGGTATGGAACCTAGACACACAGGTATGGAACCTAGACACACAGGCTGTGGAACCTAGACACACAGGTATGGAACCTAGACACACAGGTATGGAACCTAGACACACAGGTATGGAACCTAGACACACAGGCTGTGGAACCTAGACACACAGGTATGGAACCTAGACACACAGGCTGTGGAACCTAGACACACGTGGAACGTCGGTATGCAGAAAGCAGGGCATCAACCTGGAACCAAAATAAGTTGTTTAAAAAAAGATTCAGAGTCAGAACACAGAACAATGACATCTCTCTCTGTTTCTCTTGCCTGGAACAGATTTAATTCCAGCTGTGGAGGCGTGGCTCTATCGTAGTGTCAAGGAATGCATCAAATACCATTTCTTCCATGTCATCTCCTCTAGTGACCTCTGTGACATTGCTTGTAAAAAGGGCTTTACAAAAACATTTAGCTTAGATTAGCTGACTGGGGCGGAGACTTGTGTTGGATCTGCAGGTCAGACAAGCTGCACAAGGCTGTTGTACGACCTGTAAACACAGTGTCCAAGGACGAGTGAAGCTCGTGACAGAGAGGTCAGAGTTGAAAGAGTGAAACATCTGTGGGAAGGACTGGAGTGTGGGTGTGGCAGCTGCAGGTGACATGACGACAGAGGGGGAGAGGGGAGACAGACACAGACAGAGAGAGAGAGAGAGAGAGAGAGAGAGGAGTGTCAGTGTGTCTCAACCAGAGGAAAAAAAGGATGTGTACCACATACAGGTCTGGACCTGCTGAGAGGGGTGAGCTGTTAGAGTTATGGGCTACAGAACTGTGCATGCAGAAGGACACACACACACGCATACAGGTTTGTTTTAACATCCAAGTGGGGACAAATTCACTACAGTTGCAAATCTTATTTCCCTGACCTCTAACCCTGATCTTTAACCTTTGTGTTCTGTTTGGGGGCCAGAATGATCTGAATGTTTAGCACATCCACAAGTAGACAATTTTGACTGAATGTGATTGATCTCATACGAAACTAAATCTTTATCATTCGTGTTTAGGATGGCTGCACATTTCAGTGCCCAACAGGGTACAGGGTAAGATTTGTATGAACCTGCTTTATTTAGGGTTGAAGGTGGAGTATTACGAAACAAGACCACACACTCTCTCTACAGTATTGCACAACACTCACCCCAGAGAGCAGCCTGCAGTCTTTTCAAACTCCCTGCGACAGGAGGAACACAAACCAGATCTCATCTACTCAAAGAGGACTTGGCTCTAAACAGACACTTGCTCTAAACACACATCGCTCTGGGATACATGTGTGGATCCTTTCCAGACTGACTTCACCTTGGGGTTTTCAAGTGTGTGGGAAAGTAGGAGTGTGTGTGTGTGTGTGTGTGTGTGTGTGTGTGTGTGTGTGGAATTGAGTTTGCATGTGTGAGAAAGTAGGGTTGAGATTAATGATACATAAATAACACAAAAATGCAAGAAAATTCATAAATGCCAAAAATGCCAAACCCAGAGATCTGCAGTAGTATGAGTGTCTCATAACCCCCAAACACTGGACATTATAACCATAGTAACCACACCAACACCAGACACTATAACCATAGAAACCACACCAACACCAGACACTATAACCATAGTAACCACACCAACACCAGACACTATAACCATAGTAACCACACCAACACCAGACACTATAACCATAGAAACCACACCAACACCAGACACTATAACCATAGTAACCACACCAACACCAGACACTATAACCATAGTAACCACACCAACACCAGACACTATAACCATAGAAACCACACCAACACCAGACACTATAACCATAGAAACCACACAATATGTGACCTAGATCTTAGATGACCTTCACTTATCAAGCTCCCCTGGTCATCTCCTTCAAGGATGTTTAGTTAATATAAGATCCTAATCATCCAGGGGCCAGATACCTGGAGCTCTGCCCAGGATATGAGACCCCTCCCTGGACACAGAATTTACAACCCCAGCCTCTCTGCCATGGCTCTGCTGCTTTGACAAGAGCAGCTCCAGATGATCTTTGCACTGTGTTGCTACAGTGTTTCAGAAAATGCAGTAAGTCAGTAGACTGTCAAGTTTGAACCGGGACAGAAGCTCTTATTAGCAGCTAACCAGCCCACAGATACAGTCTCATGATGGAGGATGGAGACACTGAATTAGCTGTAATGGTCTCAAAGACAGAGGGAGAGAGGAGAAAGAGATGGAGAGACAGAGATAAAGAGAAAGATGGGGAGAAAGAGGGAGAGAGGGGGAGAAAGAAGGACAGAGGGGGAGAAAGAGGGAGAGAGGGGGAGAAAAAGGGAGGACCTATCGATACATTTTGTCTGATTGTTTCCTGTATAAAATATCCTCCCACATCATCTCCGTCATAGACATAAAGACTAACCCTCTTTATAATGTCTATGATCTCCGTATGATTCCTTTCTTCGTCACCTTAAAGTAATTAATTCAACTGGTTCTGGTCTGTCTTATAGGCGCTTCCAGAACAAGGTGACACACAGCGATCCTCATATGAAAAAGAAGAAGATTGCTTTCCTTCATCAAAGCAATGTAAACATGTACTGATAATAAATCTAAATATGTATGTATTGTAAACCACTGTCAGTATGTCCGCATTGCTGCCGTCCATGGGCAATATAGTAATGGTGACCCTGGAATGATATTACTAATGATATTACTAATGATATTACAGCTGGACAGGACATAAGCTTTCTTACCTGAATCGAGGTGAATCTTTAATACATTCCTCAAAATCCACCGTCATTTTGGCGTTTTTACTGTATTTCTATATTTTAAATGGTTCTATTGTTTCAGTCTGTAAATGACATTTCCCGGCGCTTCTGTAGATCCAGTGTCTGCTGCTGCCCGGGAACCGTGACAGTGTTTCACCGTGTTCAGCCGCATGATGACCGGAGACACGAGCTGCAGAAGGGGGGGCGTGGTTACACTGAGAGATGACACACCCCTCTGGCAATCACCATGACGACATCACACCATCAAGGACCAACGTGTTTGACGGGTAACGGATAAGGAAGGATTCAATTCAAACGTGCTCAACCCTAAATTCTTTACATTTATTTTACAATATTATATTTAATATTATAATATTTGTCGTAACTTATTTTTGGATATTGGTATTTCAAGATTTTTAATTGTGTTGAACACAAGGACACGTGCCCAGGGCTCTCAAATGTCTTTTGGAGATTTCCAAACCTGTCAGTGTTAAGACACTAACAAGTGTTCTGATGGGGTCATTTAACTCTATCAACTGAACTGAACAGAAGACCTTCCTGATCACTAACAAGTTTGCATTAGATGTTCATCCCCTCCTCTGCTGGTAGAACACTGACATAACCTGACCTCTTTACTGCCTCGCCTGTTTGCTGTTTTCCTCCAGGTGCGCAGGATGACCGGGGCTCTGGTGGCTGTCGGCCAGGGAAAACTCTCTGTCTCTCAGCTACAGACACTACTGGAGGCCCAGGACTCCCTGGCCTATCCTCAGAACCTGACTGCACGTCCACAAGGCCCGTTTCTGACCCGGTGGAGTACCAGCAAACAGGTGAGCGCTACCAGTAACCAGGTGAGAGGCTGAAGTAACAAGGTGAGATAGAGGTACCTTGTGGGCTGAGATCTGGCTGCATTATCCTGGGCTCCTGCTGAGGCCTTTTGCTGCATCCTCCACTTTCCTGTCACGCTTTGCATAATGTTCTAAAGAAAAGAATAAAAATAAAGGCAAATGAAGCAGAAGATTTTGATAAAAAATATATTCAAAACATGCATATGACTGGAGCTAATAATGTGTTGTAGGATGATGTAAGATAATGTGTTGTAGGATGATGTAAGATAATGTGTTGTTGGAGGATGATGTAAGATAATGTGTTGTAGAACGATGGAAGATAATGTGTTGTAGGATGATGTAAGATAATGTGTTGTAGAACGATGGAAGATAATGTGTTGTAGGATGATGTAAGATAATGTGTTGTAGGATGATGTAAGATAATGTGTTGTAGGATGATGGAAGATAATGTGTTGTTGGAGGATGATGTAAGATAATGTGTTGTAGAACGATGGAAGATAATGTGTTGTAGAACGATGGAAGATAATGTGTTGTAGGATGATGGAAGATAATGTGTTGTAGGATGATGGAAGATTGTTTCAGATCTACCTCCCTGTGTCCCCGGCCACATGGACTGATTCCAGAAGAGGCTGTCTTCTTTAGATGTTTTCTAGGCCCACTCACATCGGCTGTGATGTCATTTTCTTCTTTCAAAATATACATGGGAACATTTAAAGATTTGTACATGTTTATGTAACAGCATGCCAACATTAATGTATTTGTATCAAGCCGTTGTAAACATGCTGAACCTTGATGAAGATCCAAAGTTTATTTTAACACATCATTCATAAATGTTCATAAATGCAGCTCAGGTATGGAACATGAAAACAACTTAGAACAGATTGTCATCATGCTACATAACACTACAGTCCTCATGAGTTATAAGATCCACATCTAACTCCTACATAAGCTTTGATATTAACCCCAAGTCTATTTACATTTTAAAAACTATTTAGAATTAAGTAACTTTAGTGTGTCAAGAACACAGTCTGTTCTAAGTGGAAAGTATGGAACCACACACACTTTGCGAGGGTCAACAAAGTGGACCACAGCACATCCTGGTCAAACTGCATCCAAGCCTCTTGGCTTTAACAAAGACCCAACACAATACATACATGATGCTCAACAGGAAAACAAGATGCTCACTCATTACAAATTTGGCAGCATTCAATATAATTGTGTCCACACGTCTTTCTCACAACACAATATTCCAGAAAACAGTCAATAGAACAAAATAAGAATTTGACATTTGTAGGAGACAGTTCTGGTTTAATCACCCTTCATATTCGATCAAATTAGAAGTCATGAATTTTGAAAGTCAGCTTCAGCTGCAGTAGCTGTTTAAGGTATCAGTTACCCGTGAACAAGATGATAGACTACGTATTTGCAATCAATAGTACCGTGCCTAGTGTAAGGAATGTTACCGAACACTGACTCCCCCCCCCCCCCAGCACGTGTTCCTAAACCTGGCTAGATGTCTGGTGTCTCAGAGTAAGTTTGATCTTCAGGAATTTGGAGTCATTGAGCCTCAAACTTGTTTCAAGAGCCCAAAACGCCCGGGTGATGAAGCGCATTATGTCAAATAACCAACCAGAATATTGTTACCGGCCTCATAAGAGTATTAAAATATGACACCACTGGCTAGTTTACACTGTCACACAGTATATGAAACAACAGCAGTAATAATGACATGATTGGAATTCACTGACTCCCAAAGCTTTGATCTAATGTTACATACATGATGAATATACTCATCACTGGATCCTCAAAATATATTTAGCTATCTGAGCATTCATATTTGAACTAAAATCCCTGACTTCAGAATCTTTTGAAAATGACAAGATCCTCAGTGATCCTGTACAACACTGAAGCAGGTGTGCATAGAGCCTGAAAACACAACCATAGCAATGTGTTGGAAAAAAAAAACAATCATTCTCTGAACAAACATTTCACTTCACACTTTGAATTTCATTATAGGCATATAAAAAAAGATTTGAAACAATTACATTTGTTTCCTTGTCCATCTCTGTAAACAATGATCTACGCAGCCTTTATGTAATTCTGCAACAGAAACTCAATGTTGCTTGAGGCAAATTTAGCTCTTTTTGAGAAATAGGGTCTGGTTTTTCATCAGCGTTGTTTTCAGAACCACCACTGAAATGAGCATCAAGAGACACAGTAAGTAAAGAACATGAGGTCCTCCATTGCTAAACCTTTCCTTCAGACACACACAGAGGAAATAAAAAACACATAATTTATAAAGAGTACATATTTTATAAAGAGAACATATTTTATTAAGAAGCACAAACACACGTTTCAGAGATTAAAACAATCAAAACAAGGAGAAACAGGACGTGTGTGTATGTGACGTCTGTCTCTCCTGGAAATGAAAAAGTAAAACACTAGATCCAGTCTGGGGGGGAAGAGGGGGAGGAAGAGGGGGAGACCAGGGGAGAAGGGGTCAGAGGTGGTGGTGGTGGTGGGGGGGGGGGGGTTTAGGGGCCTAAAAGCTGTGGTCGTTTCCACTTAGCTAGCGATTTTCTCAATTTCATCCAGATCATCCGTGTCAAGTTTCTCGATCTTCTTGTCTGTGGAAAGTGTGCAGAGTCAGAACTTCTGAAAACACCTTCAGAGAATCATCTTGTTTCCCAACCAGCCGATCCTGAGATATTTCTACTAACTCCATTTCTCTAAAGTTGCTCTGTGTTAAACCCTCATGCGCTTTACACAGAAGTGAGCAGTTCCACAGCTGAAGCAGATGGCTTCAGTTTCTACTAGCTGGGACTGTCACAGGTCACTATTAATATAAATATATATTGGTTTGAAACATGTCAAAGAGCTTGCTTTGCATAACTTTATTAATATTACTGTGACTTTGATGATTTATTACTGTGGTGTTTTATAGAATTCTGAAGCAGCAATGATTTTATTAGCGTGTTTCCACTGAAAAATGCATAACTAGGAAACACTGAACACAGTACAAATACAGGAGTAGTAATTAAAAGCTAAAGGAAATGCTGTTATGATCATTGTTGTCTGGTTAATTTGGTTGTGTGGTTAAAGTTAGGAGAATTTATTATTGTTAGGGGTGTGTGGGTGTTCTTAGCAGTGTTGTTAGGGGTGTATGAGGGTGGTTAGGGGTGTATGGGTGTGGTTAGGGGTGTATGGGTGTGTGGGGGTGGTTAGGTGTGTGGTTAGGCGTGTGTGGGTGTGGTGTGTGGGTGTTCTTAGGGGTGTGTGGGTGTAGTTAGGGATGTGTGGGTGTGGTTAGGGGTGTGTGGGTGTGGTTAGGGATGTGTGGGTGTGGTTAGGGGTGTGTGGGTGTGGTTAGGGGTGTATGGGTGTGGTTAGGGATGTGTGGGTGTGGTTAGGGGTGTGTGGGTGTGGTTAGGGGTGTGTGGGTGTGGTTAGGGATGTGTGGGTGTGGTTAGGGATGTGTGGGTGTGGTTAGGGATGTGTGGGTGTGGTTAGGGGTGTGTGGGTGTGGTTAGGGATGTGTGGGTGTGGTTAGGGGTGTGTGGGTGTGGTTAGGGGTGTGTGGGTGTGGTTAGGGTGAGGTTAGGGGTGTGTGGGTGTTCTTAGGGGTGTGGTTAGGGGTGTGTGTGTGTGGTTAGGGGTGTGTGGGTGTGTTTAGGGGTGTGTGGGTGTGGTTAGGGTGAGGTTAGGGGTGTGTGGGTGTTCTTAGGGGTGTGGTTAGGGGTGTGTGTGTGTGGTTAGGGGTGTGTGTGTGTGGTTAGGGGTGTGCAGAGAACTCACTGAAGTGATCCTGAATCCGGTTAAGAATGTTCATGCTGAATTTGCTGTCCACCATGTTAATGGCCAGTCCCCTTTTCCCAAAGCGGCCTGTTCGTCCAATCCGGTGCAGGTACGTCTCATTGTCAGGGTTACCATCCCGGTCCACAGGCAGGTCAAAGTTGATTACCACAGAAACCTGCTCCACGTCGATACCTGCAGGTTGCAAGGTAAAACCTTGTTTCTATTGCAGCCCTTGGTGAGCAAAAACTTTTACTATATTTCTAATATAGAAATAACTTGTGGTTCTACAAAACTGACTAACACAACCCAAAACTGACTAACACAACCCAAAACTGACTAACACAACCCAAAACTGACTAACACAACCCAAAACTGACTAACACAACCCAAAACTGACCAACACAACTGACTAACACAACCCATTACACATGCAGGACAAGTTACTGCTTTGGTCCGTGTACAGAACATTTACAAGACTCCTCCTAGTGTACTCAAGGTTAGAAACAACAGCCAGTGAGGTCATGAGATGAGGTGGCAAACTGGGAGGAGACAGGGTTAGAGGTCAGAGCAGGCAGGGTTAGAGGTTAGAGCATTTAGGGTTAGAGGTTAGAGCATTTAGGGTTAGAGGTTAGAGCATTTAGGGTTAAAGGTTAGAGCATTTAGGGTTAGAGGTTAGAGCAGGCAGGGTTAGAGGTTAGAGCAGGCAGGGTTAGAGGTTAGAGCAGGCAGGGTTAGAGGTTAGAGCAGGCAGGGTTAGAGGTTAGAGCAGGCAGGGTTAGAGGTTAGAGCAGGCAGGGTTAGAGAAGGCAGGGTTAGAGGTTAAAGGTTAGAGCAGGCAGGGTTAAAGGTTAGAGCAGACAGGGTTAAAGGTTAGAGCAGACAGTACCTCTGGCACAGACGTTGGTGGTCACCAGGACCTTCTCCTTGCCATCACGGAAGCGGTCGATGACAGCAGCCCTCTGCTCTACCTGCATCTCTCCACTAAGCAGCGCCACCTGGTGGCCCTCCCTAGACAGCTCTCCTGCCAGCCAGCCAGCAGTCTTCCTGGTCTGAAACACAGGAGTCGACAAGCTCACACAAACTCCAGACAACTTTCACAAGATCAAATCTTACCAAACATCTGAGTGGCACAACAGCTGGAAAATCACAACAATTCAAAATCATCTAATCGATAAGTGAACAGCTGTGATACCTGTGAATCTCTTCTACATGAACCACAGCAGGCATGTGGAGACACTCACATGACAGAAGATCATGGCCTGGGCGATGGTGATGGCTCCATAGATGTTGCACAGAGCCACAAACTTCTCCTCCTTGCTGTTGCAGAGAACGTAATACTGCTTGATGGTGTCCAGGGTTTCCTCCTCACGCTTCAGTTTGATGATGTTGGGGTCGGGGACGATGCGCTGGGCGAAGTTCCACACCGTCTCCTCAAAGGTGGCGGAGAACAGCAACATCTGGCACATCTTAGGCAGCATCCTGGAGGTTTACATGTCACACTTTACAACCATCTGGGATGGCTCACACCTCAACTGCACACTTTTATATTAGATTTTATCTTCTGACCATTGAAATGAACCACCATTGACGATTATTTGTTGCTCAAATAGTATGTTCTAGTTTACATGATGGATAAGAGACTTAAGACATCAAGCATGCTAGGTTGTGTGAGCAGACATTAAGCATGCTAGGTTGTGTGAGCAGACATTAAGCATGCTAGGTTGTGTGAGCAGGTTCTCACCTCTGGATACGGATGCTCTGGTCCTGGTGGCCCTGTGTGGCGATCATCACGTCAGCTTCATCCAGAACAAAGACCTTGATCTTCTTAGGGTCGATGAACTTGAACTTGAGGCACCAGTCCAACATGGTGCCTGGAGTTCCTATGACGATCTGTTCCATGAGCTTCACCCCTCTCTGTACTGGACGAGGAACACAACTGAGACGCTCTTCCATCAACAAGGATCACAGCTGGTTACACACGGCTGCTACAGTTCAACACATCCTCCACCACACCAAAATAATCAACTTCCTCATCCTCAACAAGTTCCTCCCCCTCAAGTTCCAATGTAGAATTAATAAAAGTGCTGTTACGTTTGTTGCCTCTGATAGCGTAGACCAGCTGAACCTCAGGGTAGAACTTCCCCATCTGTTCGATCACCTTGCCAGTCTGCAGGGCCAGCTCATAGGTGGGGGACACACACAGGCACTGAGGAGAGAGTTACACACACAGGCACTGAGGAGAGAGTTACACACACAGACACTGAGGAGAGAGTTACACACACAGGCACTGAGGAGAGAGTTACACACACAGACACTGAGGAGAGAGTTACACACACAGACACTGAGGAGAGAGTTACACACACAGACACTGAGGAGAGAGTTACACACAGAGGCACTGAGGAGAGAGTTACACACACAGGCACTGAGGAGGGAGTTACACACACAGACACTGAGGAGAGAGTTACACACACAGGCACTGAGGAGAGAGTTACACACACAGGCACTGAGGAGAGAGTTACACACACAGACACTGAGGAGAGAGTTACACACACAGGCACTGAGGAGAGAGTTACACACACAGACACTGAGGAGAGAGTTACACACACAGACACTGAGGAGAGAGTTACACACACAGACACTGAGGAGAGAGTTACACACAGAGGCACTGAGGAGAGAGTTACACACACAGGCACTGAGGAGGGAGTTACACACACAGACACTGAGGAGAGAGTTACACACACAGGCACTGAGGAGAGAGTTACACACACAGACACTGAGGAGAGAGTTACACACACAGGCACTGAGGAGAGAGTTACACACACAGACACTGAGGAGAGAGTTACACACAGAGGCACTGAGGAGAGAGTTACACACACAGGCACTGAGGAGAGAGTTACACACACAGGCACTGAGGAGAGAGTTACACACACAGACACTGAGGAGAGAGTTACACACAGAGGCACTGAGGAGAGAGTTACACACACAGGCACTGAGGAGAGAGTTACACACACAGACACTGAGGAGAGAGTTACACACACAGACACTGAGGAGAGAGTTACACACACAGAGGCACTGAGGAGAGAGTTACACACACAGACACTGAGGAGAGAGTTACACACACAAACACTGAGGAGTTACTTACACACACACACACACACTGAGGAGTTACACACACACACAGTCAAATAAAGGAGTCTGAGAGGACAGAGAAGCTCTAGTGACTTGGTGGTAAAATGCATCTCAAGGCTCCTGGTTCAGGAAGATACTGTGCTGAAGGGGGACAGGGGTCAGTCTCACCTGAGGCCACTTGTTGTTGGGGTCAACATGACTAAGCATGGCCAGAACAAAGGCAGCCGTCTTGCCCGTTCCAGACTGGGACTGAGCAATCAGGTTCTGAGGACTGAAACAACAGGACAACATGTCACCACAAGCAAGGATACAAATAGAAAGAAACACAGGAAAATGGATCCAGAAGTGGCTGAGCATGTGATGTTCTGTACTCACGGTTCAGCGAGCATCATGGGTAAAGCGTTCTCCTGGATCTTAGAGGGTCGGTTGAAACCCATGGCGTACACACCTTTCAGTAACTGAGGTTTGCTGTTGAAGAAGATGTTCTTAACAATAACCAGCTAAAGAGAGGACAGTCAACTAATAATCTTTATATCAAGAAATGGACATAGAGCAGAGCAACTCACAGTCTCAGTTCCTCGAATGACTTGACAGAGTAGAGAGGAGAGTTAGGATCTCTCTGTAGAACTTCCACCTGATTGGTCGTGTTGACTAAATTACTGCGTATCAACTTATTCAATAACGACTGTGCCGCCTTGTCATCTGATAAACAAACACAAGTGTCATTTTGATGATACATCATTACAGACTTCCTGAGATCAGAGAGAGAAGTATGTGTCACCTTTATCATCTTCCTCTGTCTTCTCTCCTTCTGCTCTCTCTTGTTTTACTGAGCTGCTTGCTTCTGTTGTGGCTGCTGTTGTTGATGTGCCTTCAGAACAATGTTACCCAATACTCAGACTACAGCCAGTTCAGGGTCATTACACTCATGTACTTTTTAAATATATCCATCCATCCATATAATGTAATTTAATCTCACCATTTTCTTCCGGCTTGTCGTTGATTTGCAAGGTTCCAATCTGCAAAAGCACCGAGATTAAATTTGATTTCTGAGTTGACATCCGAGGTCATGTGTGATGAGTCTCTAATGTCCACATGTTGGGATGTCATGTGTGATGAGTCTCTAATGTCCACATGTTGGGATGTCATGTGTGATGAGTCTCTAATGTCCACATGTTGGGATGTCCTGTGTGATGAGTCTCTAATGTCCACATGTTGGGATGTCCTCTGTGTGATGAGTCTCTAATGTCCACATGTTGGGATGTCCTCTGTGTGATGAGTCTCTAATGTCCACATGTTGGGATGTCATGTGTGATGAGTCTCTAATGTCCACATGTTGGGATGTCATGTGTGATGAGTCTCTAATGTCCACATGTTGGGATGTCATGTGTGATGAGTCTCTAATGTCCACATGTTGGGATGTCATGTGTGATGAGTCTCTAATGTCCACATGTTGGGATGTCCTCTGTGTGATGAGTCTCTAATGTCCACATGTTGGGATGTCCTGTGTGATGAGTCTCTAATGTCCACATGTTGGGATGTCCTCTGTGTGATGAGTCTCTAATGTCCACATGTTGGGATGTCCTGTGTGATGAGTCTCTAATGTCCACATGTTGGGATGTCCTCTGTGATAAGTCTCTAATGTCCACATGTTGGGATGTCCTCTGTGTGATGAGTCTCTAATGTCCACATGTTGGGATGTCATGTGTGATGAGTCTCTAATGTCCACATGTTGGGATGTCATGTTTGATGAGTCTCTAATGTCCACATGTTGGGATGTCATGTGTGATGAGTCTCTAATGTCCACATGTTGGGATGTCCTGTGTGATGAGTCTCTAATGTCCACATGTTGGGATGTCCTCTGTGTGATGAGTCTCTAATGTCCACATGTTGGGATGTCCTCTGTGTGATGAGTCTCTAATGTCCACATGTTGGGATGTCCTCTGTGTGATGAGTCTCTAATGTCCACATGTTGGGATGTCATGTGTGATGAGTCTCTAATGTCCACATGTTGGGATGTCATGTGTGATGAGTCTCTAATGTCCACATGTTGGGATGTCCTCTGTGTGATGAGTCTCTAATGTCCACATGTTGGGATGTCCTGTGTGATGAGTCTCTAATGTCCACATGTTGGGATGTCCTCTGTGTGATGAGTCTCTAATGTCCACATGTTGGGATGTCCTGTGTGATGAGTCTCTAATGTCCACATGTTGGGATGTCCTCTGTGTGATGAGTCTCTAATGTCCACATGTTGGGATGTCCTGTGTGATGAGTCTCTAATGTCCACATGTTGGGATGTCCTGTGTGATGAGTCTCTAATGTCCACATGTTGGGATGTCCTCTGTGTGATGAGTCTCTAATGTCCACATGTTGGGATGTCCTGTGTGATGAGTCTCTAATGTCCACATGTTGGGATGTCCTCTGTGATAAGTCTCTAATGTCCACATGTTGGGATGTCCTCTGTGTGATGAGTCTCTAATGTCCACATGTTGGGATGTCCTCTGTGTGATGAGTCTCTAATGTCCACATGTTGGGATGTCATGTGTGATGAGTCTCTAATGTCCACATGTTGGGATGTCCTCTGTGATAAGTCTCTAATGTCCACATGTTGGGATGTCATGTGTGATGAGTCTCTAATGTCCACATGTTGGGATGTCCTCTGTGTGATGAGTCTCTAATGTCCACATGTTGGGATGTCCTCTGTGTGATGAGTCTCTAATGTCCACATGTTGGGATGTCCTCTGTGTGATGAGTCTCTAATGTCCACATGTTGGGATGTCATGTGTGATGAGTCTCTAATGTCCACATGTTGGGATGTCATGTGTGATGAGTCTCTAATGTCCACATGTTGGGATGTCATGTGTGATGAGTCTCTAATGTCCACATGTTGGGATGTCCTCTGTGTGATGAGTCTCTAATGTCCACATGTTGGGATGTCCTGTGTGATGAGTCTCTAATGTCCACATGTTGGGATGTCCTCTGTGATGAGTCTCTAATGTCCACATGTTGGGATGTCATGTGTGATGAGTCTCTAATGTCCACATGTTGGGATGTCCTCTGTGTGATGAGTCTCTAATGTCCACATGTTGGGATGTCCTCTGTGTGATGAGTCTCTAATGTCCACATGTTGGGATGTCCTCTGTGTGATGAGTCTCTAATGTCCACATGTTGGGATGTCCTGTGTGATGAGTCTCTAATGTCCACATGTTGGGATGTCCTCTGTGTGATGAGTCTCTAATGTCCACATGTTGGGACCTCCTGGGTTTGATGTCGCTTATCGGAGATTTAAAACCCACGTTTTTAAATATAAAACAACACGGCAACATGGGTGAATCAGAATGTGTTCAAGTCAAAGATGCTCATTAAACTAAACTGACGTTAGTTAACGACACTGATCCAAGTTATTAGGAAGCTTGTTAGCTTGTTAGCATGTTAGCTAGCCTAGCCGCTGCTGCGTCAGCAAGGAAGCCCAGTTTGCTGCAGGAACTCAGAAACTCTTCAGGTAGTTATAATACAATGAATGAAACCGAAAGATAATAATAATGATGCCTGTGGCCCTCATGCGGCCCTCATGTGGCCCCTACTAGTCACATTAACATCTTGATCTTGGTGAACTTACAGACTCCGCCGCTGCTTCCTGCTGATCCACCGCCAGAGCCCAAGAGTCTGTAGCCATGATGAAGATGAAGGGTTCAACACCAGATAACCAGCTGGAAGCAGCTGAAGTTAGAAAGTCAGTGAAAGAAACTAGTTTAAACAATGATGGCGACTGAAGCTCAGAGTGCCCCAGTACGACCGAGCAGCTTTCCGGGTGGAAACACGACTCAACACAATAAGGTTCCTACAGCGTTTCAACCTTTCTCACGACGAGTTAAAAAAGTCTGCTTACGGTTTATTTTAGATTACAATCGTTTATAGCGAACGTTTTATGCATTTTTATTTCAATCAATAAATTGTTATACATCCGGGTATTTTATGAAATACTTCTTAGCAGTGAGACCACAGAACTGTAGATGTCGCCCAAAACGTCCAACCTGAAGAAGTCTTTCAATAACTATTTCCTATCGGCAAAGAGACCCACAAAATAATATATTATAGGAAAAATGTAGATAATTGTTCTTATGAATATGAATTATGAATATTTGGGAAAGGCTGGGTGGATTTGGTGAACAAGACAAATCAGTTATTTTTGACCCGACTCCCAGTTCTTGCAGACACCCGACTCTTCAAGCATTATGAGCAACCTAGAAATCCAGTCATTCAGAACGCCCTCCAGAGCCCCCCCCCCCCAGGGCCCCCTCCAGAGAGCCCCTGGAAGCCGAGAAGCTCTTGCCTTGACCTGCATCAGTTAAGGATGGAGGACCAGAGGTCACCTCTGAAATCAGGCTTACGTTCCTCAATTAAATGCAGAATTGATTTCATACCTTTTCACCGTTCCACTGGGGTGGATAGATGATGATAGTAGCTGTGGATTGTGCCGAAGAAGATTCCATTGATCTCTGTTCTGCTGTCACTCGACCATGTGATCGGGTGTGTGTGACACAAGGAAAAAAGAAGACTTGTCACGCTTCAGTTTAGAGACACAGTTGAGTCTAATGTTGTTTCCAAATTTGCTGATGTGCAGAAGGTATCCATGGCAACTACAAGTGTTAAAGTGAGGTTTAGGTCCCGTGAGAGAGAAAACACCAGGACTGATTTGAAGGATTGGATAACACGTTAAAATAATGTTTGGAATTGTGACAGAGTAAAGGTGTTCTGTTAGGCACAGATAAATCATTTATATACATGGTTGCCAAACTGATTATACAACATCATTTCATATTCATGAACACATATAATTAATTATAAATGCAACAATACTGTTCGTATGTTCCTTTCATCACATAAGCTTTTACCTGTCCTTTCTCTGCATGCCTGAGAGGTGATTGTACTTGGTGTAGATGTGGTGTAGCTTAGTGTAACTTAGTGTAGATGTGGTGTAGCTTAGTGTAGCTTAGTGTAGATGTGGTGTAGCTTAGTGTAGATGTGATGTAGATGTAGTGTAGCTTAGTGTAGATGTGATGTAGATGTGGTGTAGCTTAGTGTAGCTTAGTGTAGATGTGATGTAGATGTAGTGTAGTGTAGATGTGATGTAGATGTGGTGTAGCTTAGTGTAACTTAGTGTAGATGTGGTGTAGCTTAGTGTAGCTTAGTGTAGATGTGGTGTAGCTTAGTGTAGATGTGATGTAGATGTAGTGTAGCTTAGTGTAGATGTGATGTAGATGTGGTGTAGCTTAGTGTAGCTTAGTGTAGATGTGATGTAGATGTGGTGTAGCTTAGTGTAGCTTAGTGTAGATGTGGTGTAGCTTAGTGTAGATGTGATGTAGATGTGGTGTAGCTTAGTGTAGATGTGATGTAGATGTGGTTTAGCTTAGTGTAGCTTAGTGTAGATGTGGTGTAGCTTGGTGTAGATATGGTATATATATGGTGTAGCTTGGTGTAGATGTGGTGTAGCTTGGTGTAGATGTGGTATATATATGGTGTAGCTTGGTGTAGATGTGGTGTAGCTTAGTGTAGATGTGATGTAGATGTGGTGTAGCTTAGTGTAGATATGGTGTAGATGTGGTGTAGCTTAGTGAAGCTTAGTGTAGATGTGGTGTAGCTTAGTGTAGATGTGATGTAGATGTGGTGTAGCTTAGTGTAGCTTAGTGTAGATGTGGTGTAGCTTAGTGCAGATGTGATGTAGATGTGGTGTAGCTTAGTGTAGATGTGATGTAGATGTGGTGTAGCTTAGTGAAGCTTAGTGTAGATGTGGTGTAGCTTAGTGTAGATGTGATGTAGATGTGGTGTAGCTTAGTGTAGCTTAGTGTAGATGTGGTGTAGCTTAGTGCAGATGTGATGTAGATGTGGTGTAGCTTAGTGTAGATATGGTGTAGATGTGGTGTAGATTAGTGCAGATGTGATGTAGATGTGGTGTAGATGTGGTTTAGGTCGGTGTGGATGTGGTGTAGCTTGGTGTAGATGTGGTGTGGATGTGGTGTAGCTTGGTGTAGATGTGGTGTAGATGTGGTTTAGCTTGGTGTAGATGTGGTGTAGCTTGGTGTAGATGTGGTGTGGATGTGGTGTAGCTTAGTGTAGATGTGGTGTAGATGTGGTTTAGCTTGGTGTAGATGTGGTTTACTTGGTGTAGATGTGGTGTAGATGTGGTTTAGCTTGGTGTAGATGTGGTTTACTTGGTGTAGATGTGGTGTAGATGTGGTTTAGCTTGGTGAAGATGTGGTGTAGCTTGGTGTAGATGTGGTATAGATATGGTGTAGCTTGGTGTAGATGTGGTTTAGCTTGGTGTAGATGTGGTATAGATATGGTGTAGCTTGGTGTAGATGTGGTATAGCTTGGTGTAGATGTGGTGTGGATGTGGTGTAGCTTGGTGTAGATGTGGTGTAGATGTGGTTTAGCTTGGTGTAGATGTGGTGTAGCTTGGTGTAGATGTGGTATAGATATGGTGTAGCTTGGTGTAGATGTGGTTTAGCTTGGTGTAGATGTGATGTAGATGTGGTTTAGCTTGGTGTAGATGTGGTGTAGATGTGGTTTAGCTTGGTGCAGATGTGTTGTAGATATGTACACAATTCCCTCATCACTATCTTTAGCCTGTTACCCTCCACACATCTTATGATGTTGTTGCCACACAAACTCCACTCTGGGGTTACATTTGTCAAAGTGTGTGTATGTGCACTAGATCCTTAGAAAACTAAATGAAAAACACATGCGGTTCCAGTCTGATGCCCTTCTAAGACCTGGTCCTTAGTTGCTACTCGTGCACTAATTCATCAAAATCAAAGTGAGGCAAATCCTGTAAACAGCCTGCAGGTCTCTGAACAGACAGCGATGGGGATTAGGGAGGATTCTCCTCAGATTTCTCCTCTCCTCCTCCTGACAGTCATTAAGATTCACAGCCATGATGTGGCTCCCTGACTGGAGAACTCCCACGCCAGAATTAAAATGGGGATGCAGCACTTGTTTTCTGTCTTTGGAAAAAGAGAGAGATGGGGGAAGAGGGGAGAAAATGAGAGAGGGGGCAGAGATAGAGAGAGGGAGAGAAGGGGGGGGGCGCTGAGATAGAGAGGGGGAGAGAAAGGTGGGGGCAGTGAGATAGAGAGGGGGAGAGAAAGAGGGGGGGAGGTTGGCATTCCTGAGGCTTAGCTGCCGACCGACTCTAGAATGGACACAACCTTAGAATTACAATGACACAATTCTGCTCTTGGTACACAGGCCAGACCAAGGATGTATAGGATGAGGAGGTTATCCTTGGGTAGTGGGGTTATCCTTGGGTAGTGGGGTTATCCTTGGGTAGTGGGGTTATCCTTGTCGATAAATTGGGTGATAATAGCTACACAGTACGTTTCCACAAGATAGGGGAGAGGGGGTAGGGGGGTGAGGGTGGGAAATAAAGAGAAGAAGGAAGAGGGTGAAGGAGAGGGGATGAGGAAGCAGAAGAGGGGAATAGGAAGGGAGATTAAGTGAGGGAGAGGGGCAGGGGTGGCAGAAGAGGGAGAGAGGAGGTGAGGGAGAGGGGCAGGGGTGGCAGAAGAGGGAGAGAGGAGGTGAGGGAGAGAGGAGGTGAGGGAGAGAGGCAGGGGTGGCAGAAGAGGGAGAGAGGAGGTGAGGGAGAGAGGCAGGGGTGGCAGAAGAGGGAGAGAGGAGGTGAGGGAGAGAGGCAGGGGTGGCAGAAGAGGGAGAGAGGAGGTGAGGGACAGGGGCAGGGGTGGCAGAAGAGGGAGAGAGGAGGTGAGGGAGAGAGGCAGGGGTGGCAGGCCAGGCAGGCTGGCTTCAGGCTTAACATTTAACCAGCACAGCCATCGCCTGGCCCCTCTACCCAATAAACAGCTGGATTATTATGTAACCATCTGAAAAGAGGGAGCAAACAGAGGCTGGTCCTTTGGAGAATAAGGGGCCTACCTTAACACTTGAGTTCAGGCTTACCTTAACACCTGAGTTCAGGCCTACCTTAACACTTGAGTTCAGGCTTACCTTAACACCTGAGTTCAGGCTTACCTTAACACCTGAGTTCAGGCTTACCTTAACACCTGAGTTCAGGCTTACCTTAACACCTGAGTTCAGGCTTACCTTAACACCTGAGTTCAGGCCTACCTTAACACCTGAGTTCAGGCTTACCTTAACACCTGAGTTCAGCCCTACCTTAACACCTGTGATCAGCCCTACCTTAACACCTGAGTTCAGCCCTACCTTAACACCTGAGTTCAGCCCTACCTTAACACCTGTGATCAGCCCTACCTTAACACCTGAGTTCAGGCCTACCTTAACACCTGAGTTCAGCCCTACCTTAACACCTGAGTTCAGCCCTACCTTAACACCTGAGTTCAGGCCTACCTTAACACCTGTGATCAGCCCTACCTTAACACCTGAGTTCAGGCCTACCTTAACACCTGAGTTCAGCCCTACCTTAACACCTGAGTTCAGGCCTACCTTAACACCTGAGTTCAGCCCTACCTTAACACCTGAGTTCAGCCCTACCTTAACACCTGAGTTCAGGCCTACCTTAACACCTGTGATCAGCCCTACCTTAACACCTGAGTTCAGGCCTACCTTAACACCTGAGTTCAGCCCTACCTTAACACCTGAGTTCAGGCCTACCTTAACACCTGAGTTCAGCCCTACCTTAACACCTGAGTTCAGCCCTACCTTAACACCTGAGTTCAGCCCTACCTTAACACCTGTGATCAGCCCTACCTTAACACCTGTGATCAGCCCTACCTTAACACCTGTGATCAGCCCTACCTTAACACCTGAGTTCAGGCCTACCTTAACACCTGAGTTCAGCCCTACCTTAACACCTGAGTTCAGCCCTACCTTAACACCTGAGTTCAGGCCTCAGACTAAGTCCCTGTCAAATTTAAATTCCCTCATAATTTATTGATGCGGTCAATCAAATAGAGTATTAATAATGTAGAAGGGCTCAGAACATTGTTGATACAAAATACCATGTTTGTGTTTATTCAGACCTGCAGACATGTGGGCTGGGTTTAGTCACATGCTCTCTCTCTCTCTCTCTCTCTCTCTCTCTCTCTCTCTCTCACCATAAGACATGCAACACATCTCACTGTGGAAACCATGGCTATAAGTCAGAAGAGAGAATCACCATGAGACACAGTGTCTCACCAGAATCACCATGAGACACAGTGTCTCACCAGAATCACCATGAGACACAGTGTCTCACCAGAATCACCATGAGACACAGTGTCTCACCAGAATCACCATGAGACACAGTGTCTCACCAGAATCACCATGAGACACAGTGTCTCACCAGAATCACCATGAGACACAGTGTCTCACCAGAATCACCATGAGACACAGTGTCTCACCAGAATCACCATGAGACACAGTGTCACACCAGAATCACCATGAGACACAGTGTCACACCAGAATCACCATGAGACACAGTGTCACACCAGAATCGAAGGACGGTAACAGTTGTGACAGTAGAGCGTTTTGTAAGTCCTCCAGGGGAACGGCAGCAGATGATTGAATCAGCCATTCACTGACATTCATGACCATCTTTTATCACGCCTCATTGGATGGTATATTGTTGTGTTTGGACGTGAGCCAATCACGCATGTAGGACAAATTAAGTGACCAATGACTGATTTCCATCTAGGTCACCATATTTTATTCAGGATGCAAACGTACACAGTTACATGCCATCTCGCTTGGAAGCCCCTGCAGGGGCTGTGGAGACACAAGCCTCCATTTTGTTCTGTTTGGAAAATGATCTCCATGCACGAGGGAGGCTGGAGGGAGAATGTATGGAGGCTGTGTTTGTCCTGAAGGCTGTCTTCTAGAGGCAGTCTGTTTTAGAGGCAGTCTGTTTTAGAGGCAGTCTGTTTAGAGGCAGTCCCCTAGAGGTAGTCTCGTAGAAGTAGGCTGTCCTAGAGGCAGTCTGTCCAAGAGGCAGTCTGTCCCAGAGGCTAGAGGCAGTCTGTCCTAGAGGTAGTCTGTCCTAGAGGCAGTCTGTCCTAGAGGCAGTCTGTCCTAGAGGCAGTCTGCCCTAGAGGCTGTCTCCTAGAGGCTGTTTGTCCTAGAGGCAGTCTGTCCTTGAGACTTGAGGCAGTCTTTCCTAAAGGTAGTCTGTCCTAGAGGCAGTCTCCTAGAGGCAGTCTGTCCTAGAGGCAGTCTGTCCTAGAGGCAGTCTCCTAGATGCTGTCTGTCCTAGAGGCAGTCTGTCCTAGAGGCAGTCTCCTAGAGGCAGTCTGTCCTAGAGGCAGACTGTCCTAGAGGCAGTCTCCTAGAAGAGAGCTTTTTATCTCAATTGACATCAACAAGTCAAACCATCAGCAGAAAATAAACTTACTAACTCTCTAGCAATTCAGTTACAGCTGATCTGGTCCACATATTAATGTATATTACAGTAACTCCAATAAGATAATGCTTAACAGTAGAAGAGTCTAGAAGTTGGTTTCCACCAGCTCCTGTGATGATGACACTGCACCAAAACACTGTTCTCCCTCCCAGACTTCACAGCAACAAAGCCGGCATGAGCAGGGAACGGTTGCCATGACAACCATGCGGTGGGTCTGAACAGTTTCTCTCTCTCTCTCAGTGAGTCTGGACCCCTCTCCCTCCCTCTCCCTCTATATCTGTCTACATCTCTCAATCTCTCTTCCAGTCTCTCCCTCCATGTCTTGTCTCTTCCAGTCTCTCCCTCCATGTCTTGTCTCTTCCAGTCTCTCTCTCTATCTGTTTCTTCATCACTTTCTCTCCTTCTCTCTCTGTGAGGACCTTACCATGCCAGGACAGAGGATCTCAGCCTGACCCTTTAAATAAGCTCAATCATCTTATAAATCCATTCCTCCTAGACGTTAAAGCTATTCACTGGTAGATCTCTGTCATAGATGGAAGTTATCCACTAAGGAGCAAATAATAGTGGCAGTGAAGAGGGAGGTGGGTGTGAAGGGGAGGTAAATGAGGGATTGAGATGAGGAGGTGAATAAAGAGGTGGGCCATTAAAGAAAAAAGACTTGTTAAAGAACAGATACAAGTACCAGCCACTCCCACCAACATCACCGCTCAGAGCAGTGTGCTGGAACTGTGGGGTATGGATATCGACAGTGGAGAGGGAGTGGGGGTAGAGGGGAGAGGGTGAGGGGAGAGGGTGAGGGGAGAGGGTGAGGGTGAGTGGAGAAGGTGAGGGGAGAGGGTGAGGGGAAAGGGTGAGGGGAGAGGGTGAGGGTGAGTGGAGAAGGTGAGGGGAGAGGGTGAGGAGAGAGGGAGAGGGTGAGGGGAGAGGGTGAGTGGAGAAGGTGAGGGGAGAGGGTGAGGGTGAAAGGAGAGGGTGAGGGGAGAGGGTGAGGGGAGAGGGTGAGGGTGAAAGGAGAGGGTGAGGGGAGAGGGTGAGGGGAGAGGGTGAGGGTGAAAGGAGATGGTGAGGGGAGAGGGTGAGGGGAGAGGGTGAGGGTGAGTGGAGAAGGTGAGGGGAGAGGGTGAGGCGAGAGGTTAAGGGGTGAGGGGTGAGTGTGAGTGGAGAAGGTGAGGGGAGAGGGTGAGGGGTGAGGGGAGAGGGTGAGTGGAGAAGGTGAGGGGTGAGGGGAGAGGGTGAGTGGAGAAGGTGAGGGGAGAGGGTGAGGCGAGAGGTTGAGGAGTGAGGGGTGAGGGTGAGTGGAGAAGGTGAGGGGAGAGGGTGTGTGGAGAAGGTGAGGGGAGAGGGTGAGTGGAGAAGGTGAGGGGAGAGGTTGAGGGGTGAGGGGTGAGTGGAAAAGGTGAGGGGAGAGGGTGAGGGGTGAGGGGAGAGGGTGAGTGGAGAAGGTGAGGGGAGAGGGTGAGGCGAGAGGTTGAGGAGTGAGGGGTGAGGGTGAGTGGAGAAGGTGAGGGGAGAGGGTGTGGGGAGAGGGTGAGTGGAGAAGGTGAGGGGAGAGGGTGAGTGGAGAAGGTGAGGGGAGAGGGTGAGGGGAGAAGGTGAGGGGAGAGGGTGAGTGGAGAAGGTGAGGGGAGAGGGTGAGGAGAGAGGGAGAGGGTGAGGGGAGAGGGTGAGGGGAGAGGGTGAGTGGAGAAGGTGAGGGGAGAGGGTGAGGGTGAAAGGAGAGGGTGAGGGGAGAGGGTGAGGGGAGAGGGTGAGGGTGAAAGGAGAGGGTGAGGGGAGAGGGTGAGGGTGAAAGGAGATGGTGAGGGGAGAGGGTGAGTGAAGAAGGTTGTTTAACAGACATACTGAATACAGAAGGAGTCAGTCCAGATCCAGATGGTGGTAAGAAGCCAGTGCTGCACTGAAGCGTCTGCTGAACACAAGGTGCATCCGTTACCATGGCAGCAAGCCCAGACGGCCTCTTTCATGTCTTCAAGACCGGACAGAGAGGAGGAGAGAGGGAGATAGATGGACAGGAGAGGAGAGGGACTACAGAGGATGTTCCTGGTATCTACAGGAAGTACAGGACTAGGGAGAATGTTCCTGGTATCTACAGGAAGTACAGGACTATGGAGAATGTTCCTGGTATCTACAGGAAGTACAGAACTATGGAGAATGTTCCTGGTATCTACAGGAAGTACAGGACTATGGAGAATGTTCCTGGTATCTACAGGAAGTACAGAACTATGGAGAATGTTCCTGGTATCTACAGGAAGTACAGGACTATGGAGAATGTTCCTGGTATCTACAGGAAGTACAGGACTATGGAGAATGTTCCTTGTATCTACAGGAAGTACAGGACTATGGAGAATGTTCCTGGTATCTACAGGAAGTACAGGACTATGGAGAATGTTCCTGGTATCTACAGGAAGTACAGAACTATGGAGAATGTTCCTGGTATCTACAGGAAGTACAGGACTATGGAGAATGTTCCTGGTATCTACAGGAAGTACAAGACTATGGAGAATATTCCTGGTATCTACAGGAAGTACAGGACTATGGAGAATATTCCTGGTATCTACATCAAGTACAGGACTATGGAGAATGTTCCTGGTATCTCAGTATCTCACTCTCCCAGAGCCTCGTCACAGAACATGAATCATTCACTTTCCAGAGCAGAAGTCAGGTCTCATCATGCTTCTCTGGGCAGGAGGTCAGGATGCAGCGTAAGTTAAAGAGAGAAGAAGAAGAAAAGGGCTGAGATTTGGAGCTTCACAGGTTTAGGCTCCTTTCTCTTTGTGGAAGATGCTTTGTGAGCCTGAAGATACCTGTACTCTGTACATACCCTGTATATTCTGTCTATACTGTTCATAATATGTATATTCTGAGTATATCCATATTATTATATTCTGTTGTTAATAACTGTTTTGCACTTCTGGTTGGATGCTAACTGTATTTCGTTGCCCTGGACTTGTACCTGTGTAATGACAATAAAGTTGAATCTAATCTAATCTAAGAGTGAGATGTCAGAGACGAAGGTTTACATACATACCATCACATCAACTGTGGAGGACTGTTGGCGAGAGCCAACACTTATTTCTGCATTTTGTCCACTTGATATCTTGCCATGAACATATTGTGTTTCACTTCATGTTTTTTTTCTCCGCATTTCAGAGACCTCAGCAGACTGTAGTTTGGACCATAACGACCAAGATCAAATAACATCTTCAGAATCTTTATTACAAGATATTAGGCTACTGTACAAATCAGTGACTAGGTACAGTACTCAGTATTAAGACTGATGTCAAGCTTTGTCATTCAAAGCTGTAGACGAGGTGTTTGAAACAAAAGGAGCTGGTACCTTCGTGTGTTCAGAAAGAACCCTGAAAAATGGCAAAGCCCCCAAAACAAAGTGTACAGTAACTGATAACACAAAAGAGCAAGGTGCAGGTTTATCTCCCCATGATATTTGGCACACACAATAATACATAATGCAATATAAATAGGTTTATCAACAGTGTGTTTACAGTTTGAGTCCAGGCCTGAGCCTTGGAAGCTTATTATTCTGACACAGAATAGAAACCATCCTGACACAGAATAGAAACCATCCTGACAGAGAATAGAAACCATCCTGACACAGAATAGAAACCATCCTGACACAGAATAGAAACCATCCTGACACAGAATAGAAACCATCCTGACACAGAATAGAAACCATCCTGACACAGAATAGAAACCATCCTGACAGAGAATAGAAACCATCCTGACACAGAATAGAAACCATCCTGACAGAGAATAGAAACCATCCTGACACAGAATAGAAACCATCCTGACACAGAATAGAAACCATCCTGACACAGAATAGAAACCATCCTGACAGAATAGAAACCATCCTGACAGAGAATAGAAACCATCCTGACACAGAATAGAAACCATCCTGACAGAATAGAAACCATCCTGACAGAGAATAGAAACCATCCTGACAGAGAATAGAAACCATCCTGACACAGAATAGAAACCATCCTGACAGAATAGAAACCATCCTGACACAGAATAGAAACCATCCTGACAGAATAGAAACCATCCTGACAGAGAATAGAAACCATCCTGACACAGAATAGAAACCATCCTGACAGAATAGAAACCATCCTGACACAGAATAGAAACCATCCTGACACAGAATAGAAACCATCCTGACACAAAATAGAAACCATTCTGACACAAAATAGAAACCATCCTGACACAGAATAGAAACCATCCTGACACAGAATAGAAACCATCCTGACAGAATAGAAACCATACTGACAGAGAATAGAAACCATCCTGACACAGAATAGAAACCATCCTGACACAGAATAGAAACCATCCTGACACAGAATAGAAACCATCCTGACAGAATAGAAACCATCCTGACAGAGAATAGAAACCATCCTGACAGAGAATAGAAACCATCCTGACACAGAATAGAAACCATCCTGACACAAAATAGAAACCATCCTGACACAAAATAGAAACCATCCTGACACAGAATAGAAACCATCCTGACACAGAATAGAAACTATCCTGACACAAAATAGAAACCACTCTACAGGATGGGAACAAAACACTCAGGCAACATCAACATTTATGAGTAAAAAAGGAAAGTCTTCTTTCATTCTCCACATACAAAACACACTCTCAGAACAACACACTCTCAGAAACACACACTCTCAGAAACACACACTCTCAGAAACACACACTCTCAGAAACACACACTCAGACCTTGAGCACTGCAAAAACATGTATCCCAAGGATCAATAAATATCGTCTTCTACACAGACGGCTTGTGACCTTTTTTCTGTGTTCCACTTGTGCAGGAAATGTGGGCTACTGTTTCAGTATTTACAAACTTGGTTGTTGTATTTAATTGCACTCGTCAAACTGAAGGTCAGAAAAACATGGTAACATGGTTTGATTGATAAAGAGTTTGTGCTTTAGTATTGAACATTTCATATCCTGTCTGTCTTCTCCCTGACTACGTTTAGTTTCCCTCCACTGCAGGAACTACTTTCTCTGTCTTCATGTGCTCTGAAGGTGTTTGGAGTCACCGTGGTTGAGGTTCCCACCCAGGTAACCCTCCGCCACCTCCTGCTCCCCTAGGTCACTGGCACAACCAGGGGGTCCTGAAGTACTTGCTGCCACATGAAAGTGCTTATATACAGTGTCTTTGGATTAAAACTGTTAATATTGAAAAAAATGTTAAAATGTATTTTCAGGGAATGTGTGTGTGAGATGGAGGGGAGATAATGGTTTAATAAAGTGTCTATGTGAGGATGTGGGGGGGTCATGGTTTAATGAAAGGTGTGTGTGTGGGGGGGGTCATGGTTTATGGTTTAAGGAAGGGTGTGTGTGTGTGTGTGTGGGGGGGGGGTCATGGCTTAAGGACGTGTGTGTGTGTGTGGGGGGGGGGGTCATGGTTTAAGGATGTGTGTGTGTGTGTGTGTGTGTGGGGGGGGGGGTCCTGGTTTAAGGAAAGGTGTGTGTGTGTGGGGGGGGGGTCATGGCTTAAGCCTCGGGAGGGGTCTTCTCTGTTCCACTTTGCTGTGTGTCGTCGACATTCTCGTCCTCGATCACAACTGTGAGCAGCAGGAAAAAGTGTAGGGGTTAAGGGTCATAAAGAGCCAAGCCAAATTAGCAGGTTAGTTTTCACACTGTGGTTTGAATGGATGCCATGGTAAGTCTGTGTGTGTGTGTGTGTGTGTGTGGGGGGGGGTGTATATGTGTGTGTGTGTAGGGGGGAGGGTATTCTGTACAAGGACCAAACATAGAACAGATATCTGTTATACAGGTCCATTATTTGAGATGTGTCATTAGTCATGCAGGACACACAAACATGCAGATAAACCTGTGTGCACACACACACACAAACTATCTTAAGTTGCTGAATAATAGTTTACATTTTTTCATAGACTGAAATTAACTAATTTGTAACAATCATGCGTTTGTTCCAGGGAGGTCGTCAGCACGACTTGTATTTGGAGACAGTTGCACGCGCGCACTGCGCATTCAATGTTGCAATGCGAATAGAATTGGTGCATGAAGTGGATTACAGATTATCAGAAACACTGATTTGGTCTAGCTGTGTTAGGCTGTGTTAGGCTGTGTTAGGCTGTGTTAGGCTGTGTTAGGCTGTGTTAGGCTGTGTTAGGCTGTGTCAAGGTGCAGGTTTCATCTAAGTGGTCCTACATCAACATGGTCCATACAGACAACATGAGCATGCATAGTCACCCCGTTTGCTCCTGCCGATCTGTCCGAGCTTCGGCGGCCGTTTTCCATTCTGAGATCCACTGAAGAAGTTGTTCGTGTCTTGAAGTCGACAGGTGAATGAAAGGTGTTCCTCTGATCCCTCATTTCCATAATGACTCATTTTTTCTTCGTTGAAAGGCAGAACTTCCGACATTATTACCAAGGCGTACAAAGGAAAATAGATGTATCGACGTCTAGACCTAAAGGGATAGGGTTATATAAACCAGGGCTAGGAATATATAAACCAGGTGTTTAATGTGGTAAATTCACCAGAGAAAAACAATGAAACGTGCTGACACGATCTAGCGCGCGCTTTCTGTTTACCTCGAAGTCACGTGTCTCAATTTGATGCAACAAACCAAGATTTAAAATAATTTCCTCAATGTCCTCCTTCGCTAAGAAGCGGCAACATTATTCAAAATTTCCAAAGGTTTCCGTGCGCATTTCTTTGGAAATAAAGTCGCATGTAGCCTTGATGTTCCCGCTGGTCTCGAGAGGCTGGAAAATCCGAGTGAGAAATGCAAATATGGGAGCAATGCAAAACCTGGAGACCTGGGGAGGGAGACCTGGGGAGGGAGCGATGCAAAACCTGGAGACCAGGGGAGGGAGACCAGGGGAGGGAGCAATGCAAAACATGGAGACCAGGGGAGGGAGACCAGGGGAGGGAGCGATGCAAAACCTGGAGACCAGGGGAGGGAGACCAGGGGAGGGAGCAATGCAAAACATGGAGACCAGGGGAGGGAGACCAGGGGAGGGAGCGATGCAAAACCTGGAGACCAGGGGAGGGAGACCAGGGGAGGGAGCAATGCAAAACATGGAGACCAGGGGAGGGAGACCAGGGGAGGGAGCGATGCAAAACCTGGAGACCAGGGGATGGAGACCAGGGGAGGGAGCAATGCAAAACATGGAGACCAGGGGAGGGAGACCAGGGGAGGGAGCGATGCAAAACCTGGAGACCAGGGGATGGAGACCAGGGGAGGGAGCAATGCAAAACATGGAGACCAGGGGAGGGAGACCAGGGGAGGGAGCGATGCAAAACATGGAGACCAGGGAGACCTGGGGAGGGAGACCTGGGGAGGGAGCGATGCAAAACCTGGAGACCAGGGGAGGGAGCGATGCAAAACATGGAGACCAGGGAGACCTGGGGAGGGAGACCTGGGGAGGGAGACCAGGGGAGGGAGACCAGGGGAGGGTAACCTGGGGAGGGAGACCTGGGGAGGGAGACCAGGGAGACCTGGGGAGGGAGACCTGGGGAGGGAGACCTGGGAGGGAGACCTGGAAGACCTGGGGAGGGAGACCTGGGAGACCTGGGGAGGGAGACCTGGGAGACCAGGGGAGGGAGACCTGGGAGACCAGGGGAGGGAGACCAGGGAGACGTGGGGAGGGAGACCTGGGAGACCAGGGGAGGGAGACCTGGGAGACCAGGGGAGGGAGACCTGGGAGACGTGGGGAGGGAGACCTGGGAGACCAGGGGAGGGAGACCTGGGGAGGGTGACCTGGAAGACCTGGGGTCTCATTTATAAAGTTGCGTATGCACAAAACGGGGCTGAAAATGTGCGTACGCCAGTTTTCACGCAAAGTCAGTGATTTATAAAAAACAAACTTGGCGGTAGAATGTGCGGTCCTCCACGCAAACTATGACCCTCCCGTAAACCTACGCACTTTTTGGAGACACATACTGCAAAAAGTAAAAGTCGGAGAAGCTATAACTCGTAATATTTATGCATTTTGTTGTTCTCACACACATTGACTCAATTTATGATTATAATGAAGATTAAATACATCAGTGTTATTTGAGCTTGAACTACGTGACAATTGTTCCATACACATCTTGTACAATGCAACTCAAATTTGTAATCAATATTCAGCGCTGTCTGTCTCACAATCAGATTGTCCTTTTACCGCAGTGTAGGAGGCTGAAATGCATGTAACTACAGATCACAAAGTATAACTAAATATATTTCTTTAATACTGTGCATATATCATCATATGTCAAAAACTGGAAATACAGTTGTTAAGCTCTCGCGCAATCACTACACTCATTACACTTCAGAATCAGAATTCGTTTAATCGCCATGCAAGATACTTAAACATGGAATTTACTTCTGCAGTTGTTACCGCTTCTTCTCCGGTTCTGCCACTTGGCGCTGTCGCATTAGTGTTGTTTTTTGTTTGCCTTGATTCACCGTGAAAAAGAATCACCTGCCAGGTTCATGCATGATAATGATACTAGATTAGCATTCATGAGGTCCTTTGCATTGACCATTTATGGTTAAAAATGGGCGTGTTCAGGGCGGGGTGCAATGATACTTTACGTACGCACACTTGTGGTTAAGCTGTGATTTATAAAGCGAACATTGCCTACAGGTGTGCGTACGCACGGTTTTATAAATCTGAATTTTTGTGTGCGTACGCCAATTTACGCTTTTGGGCGTACGCACACTTTTAGTAAGAATTCTACGCACTCCTTTATAAATGAGACCCCTGGGGAGGGAGACCTGGGAGACCTGGGGAGGGAGACCTGGGGAGGGAGACCTGGGGAGGGAGACCTGGGGAGGGAGACCAGGGGGACCTGGGGAGGGAGACCTGGGAGACCAGGGGAGGGAGACCTGGGAGACCAGGGGAGGGAGACCTGGGGAGGGAGACCTGGGAGACCAGGGGAGGGAGACCTGGGGAGGGAGACCTGGGAGACCAGGGGAGGGAGCGTGTCACGCGGGCTAGCCAGGGCCTCGTGCAGCCCAGAGAAACAGCCAGTTGTCCTCGCGCTGGCGGGATATTCCACTCACTGGGATGGAGGATTTTTCTAACCATTAACGTTTCTACAAATAGATTTTTTTTTTTGCAGGAATATTTCGGCTGGGAATGGCCAAAATAAAATTGGTGGATCCAAACTCAGATTTTATTTCTAACTAAATATATCTCTTGATGGAAATAAGGTTTTGTGATATAGGAAACATGGTATAGTCCTGACTTCTCCTCTGAGAAGCCATGAAGAGCATGAAGCATGAAGAACATAGTAAATTCTGTGTTTGTATATCTTGCATAGCGAATAAAAAAGATTCTGATTCCATGGACCATTAGAACACGCATGACATGTTGCCAGATGATGGCAGCATTTTCTCAGGTTATGACATCATAACTCATTTGAGACACCAGCGAATTCCCAAGCCAATTTAAATGTGAACTTTTCTTTTAAAAAAAGAAGAAAGAAAATCTCTCTCCAGGCTGAGTCAAATCAGAATATTATGACTCCAGGCTGAGTCAAATCAGAATAGTATGACTCCAGGCTGAGTCAAATCAGAATAGTATGACTCCAGGTTGAGTGGAAACAGAATGAGGACAGGGTGTCTAGATGAGACCCCGCCCACTGCAGCCCAGCCACACAGGACAGGGCGTGTCAAGATGAGACCCCGCCCACTGCAGCCCAGCCACACAGGACAGGGCGTGTCAAGATGAGACCCCGCCCACTGCAGCCCAGCCACACAGGACAGGGCGTGTCAAGATGAGACCCCGCCCACTGCAGCCCAGCCACACAGGACAGGGCGTGTCAAGATGAGACCCCGCCCACTGCAGCCCAGCCACACAGGACAGGGCGTGTCAAGATGAGACCCCGCCCACTGCAGCCCAGCCACACAGGACAGGGCGTGTCAAGATGAGACCCCGCCCACTGCAGCCCAGCCACACAGGACAGGGCGTGTCAAGATGAGACCCCGCCCACTGCAGCCCAGCCACACAGGACAGGGCGTGTCAAGATGAGACCCCGCCCACTGCAGCCCAGCCACACAGGACAGGGCGTGTCAAGATGAGACCCCGCCCACTGCAGCCCAGCCACACAGGACAGGGCGTGTCAAGATGAGACCCCGCCCACTGCAGCCCAGCCACACAGGACAGGGCGTGTCAAGATGAGACCCCGCCCACTGCAGCCCAGCCACACAGGACAGGGCGTGTCAAGATGAGACCCCGCCCACTGCAGCCCAGCCACACAGGACAGGGCGTGTCAAGATGAGACCCCGCCCACTGCAGCCCAGCCACACAGGACAGGGCGTGTCAAGATGAGACCCCGCCCACTGCAGCCCAGCCACACAGGACAGGGCGTGTCAAGATGAGACCCCGCCCACTGCAGCCCAGCCACACAGGACAGGGCGTGTCAAGATGGGAAACGCTTCCATCAGATCCCTGTAGGAACAACTGTTCAGTTAAAGATCTGAGCTAAAGCTGTTACAGAGATCAGACCCTGTCTACTTGTTATGGCCCCTCCTTAGTGGAGGAGCAGGTGTAGCATGATGTGCTTTACATGACAGATCAGGTGTTTATCCGTAAATATAGTTTCTCACAGTCTGTCTCCAGAGATCTTCTTACTGGGCCACATCAAAGATGATGAAACGAGACACCTGTACAGTGTGGCCACGCCCCTGTTCTCACCTGAGGTACAGCTGGGACACACCCTGTCCCCACAGATCTGCAGGAATACAGGAACAGGCCATCCATCCCTCTTTCTCTTTCATTCATTCCCTCTCTTTTCCTCTCTGCCATTCTTTATTTGTAGCTCCCTCTCTCTCCCACTCGCTCTCTTTCTTTCCCTCTCTCGCCCACTCTGTCCTTATCTCTCTTTCTCCCTCTCTCCTTCTCTCACTTTCTTCCTCGCTCTCCCACACTTACAACACTTTCTATATCAATGTAGCACTACTGCGTAACGCCTTTACAACAGCATTTTTTTGCATGTTATCTCTTATTTAGTTTTGTCTGAGTTCAATCAAGCACATACAATCTAAATGTCTCATTGTGTGTGTTAAACCTAGTAGCGGTCATTCTAATAATCTTTTCAGTTTAGAACCAAGCAGAAAATTCACAAAGAAATTTGACAATTTATTACTATAAATAACAGCATGATATTTCAAGCCTATAAAAAGAACATTAACTTCGAGCAGGTAAATGCTGAAGTCGCTTTAAGAACATTTTGAAATATATTAAACAAAGTAAAGTTGTCTTTCTCTGTAGTCAAAAATGACCTCTGCTTTTACTCTGTGAAAAAAGTTAGGGTTAGCAGTTTGCATTATTGATGAGTATTTGATGAGGACTCTGCTGTACTCTACTGGACTCTGCTGTACTCTGCTCTACTGTACTCTGCTGTTCTCTACATTACATTTACATTTATTCATTTAGCAGACGCTTTTATCCAAAGCGACTTACAAGAGAGAGCTTTTACAAAGAGCATCAGTCATTGAGCATAGCAACGTGATAGACCCCGAACACAGTCGGTTTTTTAGATCGTGAATCATACATCATGAGAACCAATAAGTGCCAAGGGAAGAACTATAAATGCATAACACAACAATTGTGAACTTAAAGCAAGAGATACAACAAACAACACTGGAAAGTCACCATATGGGGACCAACAGATTGTTCTAAAGCACATTAGATTATGTGAAGTGCCATACTATTCCTAAGTGCCATTAAATTCTTTAAATAGGTGAGTTTTAAGCCTTCTCTTGAAGGTGAGAAGGCAGTCTGTGCTTCTGATGGAGGTGGGGAGTTGATTCCACCATTGGGGAGCCAGGCAGTGGAAGAGTTTGTGTTGCATTCGGGCGCTCTTGAGGGGAGGTACCACTAGACGGTTGTCAGCAGATGACCGTAGGTGACGGGTGGGGGGTACTGTACTCTGCTGTACTATACTGGACTCTACTGTACTATGCTGTACTATACTGGACTCTACTGGACTCTGCTGTACTCTGCTGTACTATACTGGACTCTACTGTACTCTGCTGTACTCTGCTGTACTATACTGGACTCTACTGTACTCTGCTGTACTCTGCTGTACTATACTGGACTCTATACTATATTGGACACTACTGGACTCTACTTTGCTCTCTTTTAGGTGTCTGTTCTCCTCTCCTATCTTCTCCTCTACTTTCACTGTGAGTTTTGAAAGGTTGAAAAAAATGTAACCCGTAAAGTAAACTACTGGGGTGGTTGAAAACTGATTGGAGGTGATGTGTGTGTGTGTGGAGTACATTAATACTTCATGCAGCGTGTGTACTGGCTGTAGATGGTTCTGTCAATCCAGCGGCGGAACTTTGACACCGCAGTGTAGACTCCTGGGAACCTGCCATCTCCACAGCCGTTGCCCCAGGACACCACGCCAAAGACACGCCCCTCACACACCAGTGGACCTCCAGAGTCTCCCTGGAATGACAAGGCCCCACCCATCCCTCAATCACCATGCCCAAGGTTGAACCACAATTAAACGAAGACACACCACACTTAGGGAATCCAAAAATAGGTATTTCCTTCATAGAAGTGCTATTAGTTTAGGATCCATTTCCATGTCCTGCTGATATGAGTGGGCCAAGCAGAAGGCCCAGTGTGTGTCCAGCTCAGTACCTTGCAGGCATCGCGACCTCCAGAACTGGAACCAGCACAGATCATGTTAGCTGTGATGCTCCCGTTAAAAGAGTCACTGCTGTTACATGCAACTGTGGAGACGATGGGCAGCTTAACAGTTTGGAGGGTGGGGGGTGTATGGCCGCCCCTCAGGTTGGTGGAGCCCCACCCAGACACCCGACACACTTTACCCGCTGCCACACCTGCGTCCTGCCGGGGGAGGGGGGCCAAGGACACTAACCTGTTCAGCACCATTGGCACTCGCAGCTGGAAGGAAGCACACAGATGATGTCATCACTTCAGTCAACAAGCTGGTTCATTTACAGGAGGAATTGGGTTTAACAGCTAGACACTTACTCATGTGTTAGTAGTGTCATATTACTTACTCATGTGTGTAGTTACTAACATACTATTTACTCATGTGTGTAGTGGCAGTACTGTGTTGTTAGGTACCTTGATGAGCATGATGTCTGCGTTGTTGTTGGTCTGATTGTACAGTGGGTGAGGGATGAGTGTTTGGGCTTTAGAATACTGCTCAGTTCCCTGGTAGCTGCCCAGAGTGTCGTCTGCTGCCACCACCAGCATCTGCTCTGGCCTGAGCACACAGCAGCACCAGGTAACACTGACAAATGTTTGTACCTCAAAATAGTAACCGTCTGTTACTTAATAGTTACAAAATAGTAACTGCCCCCCCCCACCCCCAGTAGAGGAGCAGGAAAAGTGTGTGCGTGTTTGTGTGTATCTAATGGGGCACAATGGGGCCTTGTGTGAGAGCAGATGAACAACTAGAAAAAAATTCCTAAAGAAATTTTGAGTGTGCGTGACTCTGGCCCGGGACTCTCCCCCATACATCACTGACACTGTTGAGTAATTTTCACAATATGACTTCTACCATTGCTTAGGTATGTGACTGATCAAGCTTTCAACAGGTGTTCATATGCTGATGCACTAGTAGTAGCGTAAACACTAATTTCAGCAGGATTAAAGACAGCTCCACTTGAGCACACTGCCACAGTTTAGGTTTAAGTAGTAAGCAAGCAGTAAACAATTGGTCACTCTGTGTCAGGTAGCACTTTACATTACAGTTCAGTAGCATAGTAATAGTTTGGTTCTAATTTGATAATAGTGATAAATGCTTTCAAAAACTTAGAGTGTAAAATGACCCAAATACATCCAATGCCAGAATTAGGCCATCAATGGCTATGACTTTGGTATTAGAAATACACCTTTTATCAAAATGATACCGCATTATAAATATCAGATAACATTATAAAGTTATACAGCTGTGTTAAATGTCAAATCAATCCACATGCAATCAAACATGTAACAAATCAGGATTCAGCAATACGCTAGCATCAAAATTCACAAAAAGCACTAGGTCACACAGTTCTGATATCACACTAACAAAAACAGTGCTTTTTATCCAACATTAATTGAGAAAAACACACACGCACATACACATACACACACGCACATACACACATACACACACATCTATATATATATATATATATATATATATATATATATAGATAGATAGATAGATAGATAGATAGATAGATAGATAGATAGATGTGCATACACACAGGCAGTCTGTACATTAATGACTTAATGATGAACTGTCAATCAAACCATTCAGTGCAATGAATCACTTAGTAGCAGACACACAGGTTCAATCATCTATAAACTACAGGACTACAGGACTCCCCATACAACACTAGCCAATAGTTTGCAAGGTAAACCAGTATCCAGACGATTATGAATGTTTTACAGCAAGCCCCCCCAACAATTTAAATAGCAATTCCTAAAAGACCTGTATTTAATCCCCACTGTTTCTCTATGGAACTGCCGATCCCAACCACCCACACACCTCCCCAATACCTGGTTGGATTTGTCTGGACCCCACCACATTAACTCTGGCCTCAAACCCCTCCGAAATCGCCCCCCCCCCCCCCCCCCCCCAGCCCCCCGCAACGTCACAAACTCCGCTTGAAAGTGAAACTAAATCATTCGCGATTGTCAAACCTCTCCCCCAAACAGGCTCATAGCTCATCAACCCGACCTCCCACACACCTCCCCAATATCTTGTTAGATTCCTACGGACCCCACCACATGAACCCTGCCCTCAAACCCCCCCGCACGAGCCCCCCCGCCCCCCGCCCCCCGCAAACGCCGATCGCCCCCCCCCCTCCGAAAACGACCCTAAACGGTCAAAATGCACACAAATAACCCCCCCCCCCACTACCCTCCTTACAACCCTCCACCACCGTCCTGACTGATAAGCACATGAATACATATAAACCCAAATGTTAAAGAAGTCAAAAACCCACATCTTATATAGCATGCTAGCAAAACATATGCTGATGCACTAGCAATTAGCTTAAGCGCTAATTTCAGCATTGGTCGCTAATGTTAGCAAACAGCATATCTTTACAGCTAGTTGGAATGTCAGTTGTAAATCCTGACTGATAAGCACATGAATACCTATGAGCCCAAATGTTAAAGAAGTCAAAAACCTACATTTTTGATAGGATGCTAGCGAAAGAGTTGAAAAAGATGTTTGCTTACCTTAGAGACTTAGAGCCAGAGAGGAAGAGTTGAGTTGGAGTACAGTTTATAAATACACCCGAAACAAAAAGAACCAATTTGATTCCTCCAGTAAATATCCTCCAATTAAAGTTATTAAATGTGAAATGAATTACTGTTCGTAAAATAGCCACCGTCATTCGTGGCCACCGTCTCTCCTCTTTCAAGCACGTTGCTAAGTAACGAACTAATAAGTTGCAGCTGGAACTGTCATGGCAGTTCGAAAGACAGAGAAAAGGCTTACAGCACCCCTCGAACAGGAAGGATTTCTGGCCAAACCGTGTTTCCAATCATAAAACCAGGTTAACGTGAAGCCGGCTGAGCCCTTCCTGAACGTCTACATAGGCATTTTGTGTTGACAAGTGAAGAAATGCGCTCTTGGGAGCAATTCTAAAAAGTGTTCGTTTTCTATCTTTTCAGTTACAGCCCCACCTCTCTTAACATAGGAGTCTATGAGGCTGTTCATGGGTGCTGCGGCCGAATCTTCGCATGTCAAGCTAAAACAATAAATCTGACAGATAAAGTAAAGCAAGTGTGAGCTAGAGGACACATTTTCCTACGTTTCTATGTATAAATTGTGTCTGTAGTGGTGCATTTGAGGCCATGGTAGTCAAATACGTTTTATTTTTTAAACACAATTCTCTCTCTTCTCCACACTCTAGCGATGACATCACCACTCTACCTCTCAAACATTCTCTCCATTGACACCTATTCATTTTTTTGGTGTGGTTTTTGGCAATTTTGGGGCAAAATTGTTCGCCAAAAGTCTTAGATAAATCATAGCACACATGTCGGGGCCGAGCCGCACGTTTTGATATAACTTTTGTGTATATGCGTCAAAAACTCTGGTAGGTGTTTTGAGCCAAAAAAACGGCGTAAGAATAAGTATAATAATAATAATAATAAACGCTAGTAATAACATAGTGTGCGCCTTGCAGCACGCACACAATGACAGTATCTGTATTCTGCTTCCTGTAACACACTCCACAACACAGTAAGGCCACCTGTAACACACTCCACAACACAGTAAGGCCACCTGTAACACCTGTAACACACTCCACAACACAGTAAGGCCACCTGTAACACCTGTAACACACTCCACAACACAGTAAGGCCACCTGTAACACACTCCACAACACAGTAAGGCCACCTGTAACACACTCCACAACACAGTAAGGCCACCTGTAACACCTGTAACACACTCCACAACACAGTAAGTTCACCTGTAACACCTGTAACACTCCACAACACAGTAAGGTCACCTGTAACACCTGTAACACACTCCACAACACAGTAAGGCCACCTGTAACACACTCCACAACACAGTAAGGCCACCTGTAACACACTCCACAACACAGTAAGGCCACGTGTAACACACTCCACAACACAGTAAGGCCACCTGTAACACCTGTAACACACTCCACAACACAGTAAGGTCACCTGTAACACCTGTAACACACTCCACAACACAGTAAGGCCACCTGTAACACACTCCACAACACAGTAAGGCCACCTGTAACACACTCCACAACACAGTAAGGCCACCTGTAACACCTGTAACACACTCCACAACACAGTAAGGCCACCTGTAACACACTCTAGAACACAGTAAGGCCACCTGTAACACACTCCACAACACAGTAAGGCCACCTGTAACACCTGTAACACACTCCACAACACAGTAAGTTCACCTGTAACACCTGTAACACTCCACAACACAGTAAGGTCACCTGTAACTCCTGTAACACACTCCACAACACAGTAAGGCCACCTGTAACACACTCCACAACACAGTAAGGCCACCTGCAACACCTGTAACACACTCCACAACACAGTAAGGTACAACACAGTAATAAAGAGTTTAGGCCAGTTTAAAACAGTGATCCTCACCACCCTCTCTTGTGCTCCTGTATGTACTGAGTAGCAGACATACCGGATGTTGCAGTGAGCAGCAGTCAACACCCAGTACTTGTGGACCAGCGAGCCTCCGCAGAAATGTTGTCCCTGGGAGCTCTGTAGTGACACCATGTATCTCAGGGAGTGTGGAGCAGAGGGATGTCCTCCAACCACTCGCCCCTGTCCCAGAGGCTGGCCTCTCTGTCCCAGAGGCTGGCCTCTCTGTCCCAGAGGCTGGCCTGCATGGAAGGAGGGAGAGAATAAGTGTGTAGTAAAGGTTTGGAAGCTTTGGGTGGTGTTTCTTTTGAGCTGAATATGCTTTTGAAACTAAATGAGTGAATTCCAATAAAACTTCCAACAAAAATATGTTACAGCAATAGAATGAGTCTTGAGAGAAGCAGGTGGCAGCTTAGGTCATTAAGCTTCACCTCAGTTGCAGTTTGTATAAATCAGCTAAATGCTGAACAAGGACAGAGTACTCATGCTTTTTCATGGCCATTGACCCCAGCCACAGTTAATGGTTATGTGTCATCTCCATGGGTTCGTTGTAATGAAGTGAATCCCATATGACCTGACCCTCTGTCTCTGTACCAGAACGCAGGGAAGGTCTACCTGTGCTGCGTTACGCAGTAAACTACTACACAGGCTAGAGATTTCAAGAAAGAAATAAGTTAAAGATGAAAGTTATGTTCATTATGCAAAGTCAAGATTGAAAATTCTGTTACTCTTGTCAGTGGTGAAGCTGTAATGATGGTGATGGCATTGTGCGCCTATAGCTATTGTTTGTCTTCATAAAATATATTTTTTGGCAGAATGTTTAAGCAAGAGAAAATTATATGAAATGTCTGCATTGAAGCTTTCAAAATGTACCTGTAGTCTACCTAACCCTAACCTGTGCAAAATATTATTATAAAACTAGAAAAAAATTCCTAAAGAAATTTTGAGTGTGCGTGACTCTGGCCCAGGACTCTCCCCCATACATCACTGACACTGTTGAATAATTTTCAGAATATGACTTCTACCATTGCTTAGGTATGTGACAGATCAAGCTTTCAACAGGTGTTCATATGCTGGCAGCAGGATTAAAGACAGCTCCACTTGAGCACACTGCCACAGTTTAAGTAGTAAGCAAGCAGTAAACAATTGGTCACTCTGTGTCAGGTAGCACTTTACGTTACAGTTCAGTAGCATAGTAATAGTTTGGTTATAATTTGATAATAGTGATAAATGCTTTCAAAAACTTAGAGTGTAAAATGACCCAAATACATCCAATGCCAGAATTAGGCCATCAATGGCTATGACTTTGGTATTCGAAATACACCTTTTATCAAAATGATACCGCATTATAAATATACAGTATAACATAATAACATAAGTATAACATAAGTTAAGTAACTTAAGTTAAGTTAAGTTATACAGCTGTTTCAGTGTTAAATGTCAAATCAATCCACATGCAATCAAACATGTAACATTCAGCAATAAGCTAGCATCAAAATTCACAAAAAGCACTAGGTCACACAGTTCTGATATCACACTAACAAAAACAGTGCTTTTTATCCAACATTAATTGAGAAAAACACTCACGCACATACACATACACACACGCACATACACACACACACACACACACACACACACACACACACACACACACACACACACACACACACACACATACACATATATATCTATCTATAGATAGATACATATATGTGCATACACACAGGCAGTCTGTACATTAATGACTTAATGATGAACTGTCAATCAAACCATTCAGTGCAAGAATCACTTAGTAGCTGACACACAGGTTCAATCATCTATAAACTACAGGACTCCCCATACAACACTAGCCAATAGTTTGCAAGGTCAACCAGTATCCAGACGATTATGAATGTTTTACAGCAAGCCCCCCCCAACAATTTAAACAGCAATTCCAAAAAGACCTGTATTTAATCCCCACTGTTTCTCCATGGAACTGCCGATCCCAACCACCCACACACCTCCCCAATACCTGGTTTGATTCGTCTGGACCCCACCACATTAACTCTGGCCTCAAACCCCTCCGAAATCGCCCCCCCCCCCCCAGCCCGCCGCAACGTCACAATCTCCGCTTGAAAGTGCAAGTAAATCAATCGCGATTCTCAAACCTCTCCCCCAAATAGGCTCATAGCTCATCAACCCGACCTCCCACACACCTCCCCAATATCTTGTTATATTCCTATGGACCCCACCACATGAACCCTGCCCTCAAACCCCCCGCACGAGCCCCCCCGCGAACGCCGATCGCCCCCCCCCTCCGAAAACGACCCTAAACGGTCAAAATGCACACAAATAACCCCCCGCCCCCCACTACCATCCCCACAACCCTCCACCACCGTCCTGACTGATAAGTACATGAATACATATAAGCCCAACTGTTAAAGAAGTCAAAAACCTACATTTTTGATAGCATGCTAGCGAAAGAGTTGAAAAAGATGTTTGCTTACCTTTAGAGACTTAGAGCCAGAGAGGAAGAGTTGAGTTGGAGTACAGTTTATAAGTACACCCGAAACAAAAAGAGACAATTTGATTCCTCCAGTAAATATCCTCCAATTAAAGTTATTAAATGTGAAATGAATTACTGTTCCTAAAATAGCCACCGTCATTCGTGGCCACCGTCTCTCCTCTTTCAAGCACGTTGCTAAGTAACGAACTAATGAGTTGCAGCTGACACTCAGTTGCAACTGTCATGGCAGTTGGACAGAGAGAAAAGGCTTACAGCACCCCTCGAACAGGAAGGATTTCTGGCCAAACCGTGTTTCCAATCATAAAACCAGGTTAACGTGAAGCAGGCTGAGCCCTTCCTGAACGTCTACATAGGCATTTTGTGTTGACAAGTGAAGAAATGTGCTCTTGAGAGCAATTCTAAAAAGTGTTCGTTTTCTTTCTTATTAGTTACTATCCCACCACTCTTAACATGGGAGTCTATGAGGCTGATCATGGGTGCTGCGGCCGAATCTTCGCATGTCAAGCTAAAACAATAAATCTGACAGATAAAGTAAAGCAAGTGTGAGCTAGAGGACACATTTTCCTACGTTTCTATGTATAAATTGTGTCTGTAGTGGTGCATTTGAGGCCATGGTAGTCGAATATGTTTTATTTTTTCACTGATTTTTCTCTCTCCTCTACACTCTAGCGATGACATCATCCACTCTAGTTCTCAAACATTCTCTCCATTGACACCCATTCATTTTTTTGGTGTGGTTTTTGGCAATTTTGGCAAAGTCTTAGAAAAATCATAGCACACATGTCGGGGCCGAGCCTCACGTTTTGATATAACTTTTGTGTATATGTGTCAAAAACTCTGGTAGGTGTTTTGAGCCAAAAAACGGCGTAAGAATAATAATAATAAACGCTAGTAATAACATAGTGTGCGCCTTGCAGCACGCACACAATAATAAACGCTAGTAATAACATAGTGTGCGCCTTGCAGCACGCACACAATAATAAACGCTAGTAATAACATAGTGTGCGCCTTGCAGCACGCACACAATAACTACTGCAAGCCAGCATGGAATGTCAATGACCTACAGTAGTAGTAAATGTAAGAGTGTACTAGCCTAATGTAATGTACTAGTCTATAATGTACTAGCCTAATATAAACACTATTACGTTAGAACCCAAACAAAGTAATCCTTCTTTCAATGTATGAACCAGTTGAATACTCACAGTTGGCTGGCACAAGATCCAGGGTGAGACACACACTCAGGGAGAGCAGCATGCTAGCAGAGGGCATGGTTACCTGAAGGCTATGCTAACCAGGTAGAAGGAGAGCAGCAGTGTCCTAAGTGAAGTCTGGCTCTTCTAAACTGAGACATTAGACTGTGTGATGCTCTGTGTCACTGCAAAGTCATGTCATCATCACATCATCATCACATGTCATCACCACCCAGATCAGCAGCTTTCATCCACTGAAAAATGAGTCTCACCACAACAGTACAGGATTGAGAATCCCTAACAAAGTGCACCTTTATTCAAAGTCCAGACATGCACATGCACACGCACACACACACACACACACACACACACACACACACACACACACACACACACACACACACACACACACACACACACACACACACACACACACACACACACACACACACACACACACACACACACACAGACACACACACACACACACAGACACACACAAACACAGACATACACATACCCTCCCATTACTGACCCCTCTGTTAGAGGGCCATTACAGTGTTGCTAAGGTAACACCCAGAGTACCACGGTAAGTCATGGACTCTGTGTTGCATCTGCAGTCACACATGTCTCACAGCTCCAGTCCTGTAAACATGAGCATACACACACACACTCATGAACACACACACACTCATGAGCACACACACTCACAAGCACACGCACACACTCACAAGCACACACACACATTCATGAGCACACACACACATCCTGTTGTCAAATCAGGTCACATTCTGTGGGAAAAAAACAAAACCCTATCACCTTCCATTCTGTGTTTGAAGCTCTGGGACCTCAGAGCAGACCTCTCATCTGGGACCTCAGAGCAGACCTCTCATCTGGGACCTCAGAGCAGACCTCTCATCTGGGACCTCGGAGCAGACCTCTCATCTGGGACCTCAGAGCAGACCTCTCATCTGGGACCTCGGAGCAGACCTCTCATCTGGGACCTCGGAGCAGACCTCTCATCTGGGACCTCGGAGCAGACCTCTCATCTGGGACCTCGGAGCAGACCTCTCATCTGGGACCTCGGAGCAGACCTCTCATCTGGGACCTCAGAGCAGACCTCTCATCTGGGACCTCAGAGTAGACCTGTCATCAGGGACCTCAGATGGACATGTTCAGACAGGACAGGGTGGGGTGTGAGACAGGTTGGGGTGTGAGACAGGTTGGGGTGTGAGACAGGTAGGGGTGTGAGACAGGGTGGGGTGTGAGACAGGTTGGGGTGTGAGACAGGGTGGGGTGTGAGACAGGGTGGGGTGTGAGACAGGGTGGGGTGTGACAGGGGGCACACTGCTCACCAAGTCTTCCCTCCATGTTAAATCACAACTGGGCGCAAAACCAAGATACAAAAACCTAGAGCAATCAATCTAATCCCTCAAACCTTTATCCCACAACTAGTTAGCAGTCAACAAATGATCATATAAGACCTGAGAGTGCAACAACAACATGTCTGTAGATAACTGTACAGCCTGGTTTGCCCCTCGGTAACAACCACAGATAGGATTTCACCTCCCATAAGATTCACTTTCTTCTCACTCATAGAGAGAGCATGAATATCTGTACTCAAATGTAAGATAAGCTGGAGAAGAAAGAGGGACCATAATAAAGAGGGTAGATGGTTTTTCTTTTGTGAGGTATTGGGTCAGTCACAGCTTTGTCTGTCTCTCTCACTCCATCTCTCTTTTCAGTTCATCTTAAGAGTCATGTGTAGGACAATGGAAGAGACAATGTAGAAAAGAGCAGATATGGTTACAGTATAAAAGCAGGTGTTCCCTGTGTCTGGGTTTGGGAGGTGAGAAAGTGTGTGTGTCTCCAGTAGAAAAACAGATCCTGATTATAACTTGTTACGGGTAAATATATGAGGTGAGTCAGTAAGTCAATGATTTTAGAGGGAGTTTTTAAATTAGCTTTATATAGTTTTTCTACTATTTGCATTTGATACTAATATGGGTGGAGAGATGTTGGGTGTTAACAAGTCTGTTGATGACATGATTCATGGATTATCTGTTCACCTAAATCATGAATGTTTATTGACATTGATGAGTTAAGTTTGAGTAAAAGAGGACCATAAATATTTACAATTAGTTCAGTTTATGGGTTAATTTAGCAGAAATGTACACCTGCATATATATCTATGATTATGACCCTTGCTGGAGAATTTGCAAACATTCAGATGATAAAAGTTAGGATATGTACTGAAATATTTGTTGATTGTTGTTTATTGATTGAGCATAAATTCAGTTTTGATTGCAGAATTATAGAAGTGTACTCAGGAGGGAAAACCAGTTTCAGCATGAGGTGAGTCCTGTAGTATTAGTGTATGAGTGTAGTATAGTGTAGGAGTGTAGTATAGTGTAAGAGTGTAGTATAGTGTAGGAGCGTAGTATAGAGCTCTGATTGAAGAATGAAATACAAATATAATTACTTTTGAGAATCTTTTGAGTAAGAATTTTATAAATGAAGCAGTTGACTTGCCTCTCTTTCCAGAGAGCAGATGATGATGTCTCCAGTCCTTCACGTATCTCTGGTCCTCTTGGTGCTTCTCAGCATCAGAGGTAAAAAACAACAGCCGTCCCATTTCACCATGATCGTGTCAGAGGAAGCTGAATAACTGATATATTGCTTCATTTAGCAGACGCTTTAATCCAAAGCGACTTACAATTTTAAATACAGGGACAATCCCCCTGAGACAAGTAAGGTGAAGTGCCCTGCCCAAGAACACAACATCACATAGCCACAGCCAGGGTTCAAACTCACAACCTTCTGATCACAAGGCCTTAACCCATTGAGCCATGTGACTCCCTGTGATGTGTTGTTCTCACCTGACCCTTCCAGGTGGGCTGGGACAGAGGATCATTGGGGGGCAGGAAGTGCAGCCCTACTCCATCCCGTACCAGGCCTCCCTCCAGTACAACAAGAACCACTTCTGTGGTGGGACACTTATCCACCCCCAGTGGGTGGTGTCTGCTGCCCACTGCTGGAGGCCGTAAGTTCTGCAGCAGGATCACTTTTTAACTTTTAAAGTCCCCTCTGCCTTAAATATGGTAATGATACTAATAATGATGAGTTGTTCTGTCTCTGTCCTGCTGGACGCTGTCCTCGAGTCTTTCTTGATTAGAACAAAAATCCACACCCCAAACACAACTTCTGCTTCTTTCATCTAAAAAAGTCAGATAGCTCAATGGTTAAGGCGTTGGCCTCATGATCGGAAGGTTGTGAGACCGAACCCCAGCTGTGGCTATATGATCTTGTGTCCTTGGGCAAGGCACTTCACCCTACTTGCCTCAGGGAGAATGTCCCTGTACTGTGCTGTAAGTCGCTTTGAATAAAAGCGTCTGCTAAATGAATAAATTTAAATGTAAAAAATCAACCAGCTAAATTTGCTTGTCATGTTCCATTTTCATACGTAGACTGATGATGTAGGTTGCCGATTGGTTGTGAACCCCCCTTACCTTCCCCCTTTTCACTCACACAGAAGCTACCTGATCCAGGTGGTGCTGAGTGAGCACAGTCTAACCCAGGTGGAAGGCTTTGAGCAGGAGTTCAATGTCACCAAGGTCCTGGTCTACTATATGTATAATTATCGGACCTTTGACAGTGACATCATGCTGCTCAAGGTGAGTTAACAGGTGTTTTATATACAGATGAGATTAAGTGTTTACCAAAGTGATCACTTAACAACAGTGTCCTCCCCCCTCTCTTCCTCCCCCCTCCTCCCAGCTTGAGCGGCCTGCAACCCTGAACAGGTACGTGGCCCCCGCCCGCCTCCCGGATCTCGACACACCGCCACTGACCAGCAGGACATCTTGCACTGTGAGTGGCTGGGGCGTGACGCAGCTCTACAACAACTTCCTGTCCCCAGCGCTGAGGGCAGTGGATGTGGATGTGATCCCCAGCTGCCAGTACTATTACTACTTCAGGATCTCTGACAACATGCTGTGTGCTGGCTCACGCTATGGCGGCAAGGACTCCTGTCAGGTGAGCCGGATGGACAGGATGTCTTACATTGTGTCTGTGTGAATCTTAGGGGGGTTTGTTGGTGGAGAGGGTTTAGTCAGTGATTATCTGGTAGCTGTGAGTGTGATGAGTTCTGGTGATGTCTGAAGACCTATCTGTCTGTCCTGAAGACCTGTCTGTCTGTTCTGAAGACCTGTCTGTCTGTTCTGAAGACCTGAATGTCTGTCCTGAAGACCTGTCGGTCTGTTCTAAAGACCTTTCTGTCTGTCCTGAAGACCTTTCTGTCTTGAAAACCTGTCTGTCTGTCCTGAAGACCTGTCTGTCTGTCCTGAAGACCTGTCTGTCTGTTTTAAAGACCTGTCTGTCTGTTCTGAAGACCTGTCTGTCTGTTCTGAAGACCTGAATGTCTGTCCTGAAGACCTGTTGGTTTGTTATAAAGACCTTTCTGTCTGTCCTGAGGACCTGTCTGTCTTGAAAACCTGTCTGTCTGTCCTGAAGACCTGTTTGTCTGTCCTGAAGACCTGTCTGTCTGTTTTAAAGACCTGTCTGTTTTAAAGACCTGTCTGTCTGTCCTGAAGACCTGTCTGTCGGTTTTAAAGACCTGTCTGTCTGTTTTAAAGACCTGTCTGTCTGTTCTGAAGACCTGTCTGTCTGTTCTGAAGACCTGAATGTCTGTTCTGAAGACCTGTCTGTATGTTCTGAAGACCGGTCTGTCTGTCCTGAAGACCTGTCTGTCTGTCCTGAAAACCTGACTGTCTGTCCTGAAGACCTGTCTGTCTCTCCTGAAGACCTGTCTGTCTGTTCTAAAGACCTGAATGTCTGTCCTGAAGACCTGTCTGTCCTGAGGACCTGTCTGTACTGAGGACCTGTCTGTCCTGAAGACCTGTCTGTCCTGAAGACCTGTCTGTCTGTCCTGAAGACCTGTCTGTCTGTCCTGAAGACCTGTCTGTCTGTCCTGAAGACCTGTCTGTCCTGAAGACCTGTCTGTCTTGAAGACCTGTCTGTCTTGAAGACCTGTCTGTCCTGAAGACCTATCTGTCTTGAAGACCTGTCTGTAGACCAGCTGAAGTGACTCAACAGGTGTCTGGTTTCAGCGACAGCTCTGAAAGAAAACAGCTGCTTTGCGAAAGGATACTTACAGCTGCATTTGAGGATAATTGTTCTTGGTTCTGCTCAGCTGTCTCTGAACAAGAACAACAAATGTGTTTGAAACATCTGATTCTGGTGGTCAGCTTGTGTTTGTTGTGACTTGTGACCCTCAGGGCGACTCAGGAGGACCTCTCATCTGTGACGGAAACTTTGAGGGCATCGTTTCCTGGGGCATCAGCTGTGCCAACCCATACTTCCCTGGAGTGTACACCAAAGTCAGGAACTACGCTCGCTGGATTAACTATATTATCCAGTCTGACAGCTAATACCACTATTCCACCATGCTAACAAGCCGCCATGCTAACATGCTAGCAGACATCTGACTTAGAGTTGAACAGGTTGATGCTAACACTGTAAAGGCCGCCATATCATTTGGCTACTATGAAGAGTCCAATAACGTATTTCAATAAGTTAATTCAATTTAGTGTCCAATAAATTTAATAAATGCTTATTAACATGTAGTCAACATGATCAGATGGAGAAAGCTGTTACTAACTGTGTACTGTGCTTACTGTTCCTCCTCTGGAAAACATACGGGATAAAAGAAAAGGAATTAAATAAAAAAAATCTGTATATTAAGGGACCTTATTCAGCGCACTGTTGGGGATATTCCTCAAATTAATGTGTTAAACTACCTGTTATTCTGTCTTTATATATACATACATACATATTGTAATCCAAGACTACATCTGTTGTGATCTTACCTAGAGGCAGACGTCTCCACAGTCAGCTGCCTCCTCTAGAGGCAGACGTCTCCCTGGTCTTTCTCTAGAGGCAGACGTCTCCCCGGTCTTCCTCTAGAGGCAGACGTCTCCCCGGTCTTCCTCTAGAGGCAGACGTCTCCCCGGTCTTCCTCTAGAGGCAGACGTCTCCCCGGTCTTCCTCTAGAGGCAGACGTCTCCCCGGTCTTCCTCTAGAGGCAGACGTCTCCCCGGTCTTCCTCTAGAGGCAGACGTCTCCCTGGTCTGCCTCTTACTCAGATTGCAGGAACCTGTATTAAAGCAATAAAGATGAATGTGCAAGTCACATGTGCAGCTAATCAGTGTGGGTGTATCTTCCCCATGCACAGCAAGCCTGGTGAACTTTACACATGAAGGGGAGAGTCTGGATGGTTACTGAGTGCTCTTCAGCCCCCCACCCCCAACACATAGTGCTCTTCAGCCCCCCACCCCCAACACATAGTGCTCTTCAGCCCCCCACCCCCAACACATAGTGCTCTTCAGCCCCCCACCCCCAACACATAGTGCTCTTCAACACCACCCCTTCCCCCCCAAAAGTCACCATGATTGGCTGGAGCAAACCAGCACCTCCCTCTACACTGTTCCCAGTCAGAGGATGTGAGCGCATTCAACCAAAACAGGCACACACATGCTCATATTCAAAAGAGCAGCCCAGACTAAAAGCTGCTATGGGAGATCTGGACATGATGCACCAGGCCCAGGGTGTGAGGATAACCTGCCCAGCCACAGGGCCCCAGGTGGGGCTGAAGGAGGGGCTGGTGGCTCGGTCTTTGGAGGCCAAACAGTTTGCCTACTGCCCCTACAGCAGCTTCAGGGTGGGGGCAGCTGTCCTGGCCCCCGATGGCTCAGTGTTTACAGGTGAGAAGGCTGCTAGCTGCTTTCATTTAGGTAAAGTGCTCCATTACATGATTATATATTTCACTCTACATACTCTCCTGTCCTATGTTAAATCAGTGTTATTAAATCAATGTCTGTTTCGAGGTGACAAGACAAACATTTATTTGAGATTTTCTTATGTTTTCTTATGTACTGTTCTTAATGGGACAGTAAATAAGGATTTAGTGATCTGACTCCAATGACAAAACTGACAAAAATCATCAATAGAGAACTAAATATGTAATTAAATCGTTATATTGCAATTTGAAACCAATCTAACTACTCTCACTTTTTAAGTTCTGTTAATACAAGATACTTCTGGATTCCACTCTGCAGTGTAGAAAGTACACTCGATCAATGATCACATCTAACTTCAAAACTCAGAAACAAGTTACTGATTAGCAACAGCAAAACTACTGCATGTCAAACCTTTGGACTTGAGAATAAGAAAAATAAAAAAACGCTTTCCCATAAGATTTATAAGTGACATTTTGTTTCATTGTTGGAAATAAAGGAACGTTAATCGATGTTACGTTAGTTAACCAATCACTAAATAACAAGCAATCGTTTAAACAAAAATGTTTTCATGAATACATTTTTATATTTGTATTGTGTGTCCTTGGACAAGGAACTTCACCCTACTTGCCTTGGGGGGAATGTCCCTGTGCTTGCTATATGTCGCTCTGGATAAGCGTGTCTGCTAAACAACTAAATGTCAATTTATCCTAATATACTTTGTCATTCTGTAATTAGAGATTCTGTAAATCTCTGAACGTAGATTTCAACAACCTTGCATGACAGATACCATCATGACTCAATCATGTCCAAGTCAAACTGCAAGTGTGTCAACAGCCAGACCAGACAAACACTCCAACATTTTGTAACCACTGCCTGTTCAAACATTGCTGACATGTTTCAGGGGAAATGGCATGTTAAGACAAAGAAGGAGAATGTGGAGGGATGAGTGTGATAATGTTGATATGAGGATCTCAGTTACTGGGTCTCTGTGCAGGAAGTGATGAAGAACAAACCAATAAATATAGTAACAGAAAGACAATACTGGATGGTGTGTGTTTCTGTCAGGGTGCAATGTGGAGAACTCATGTTACAACCTGGGAGTTTGTGCTGAGAGGAACGCCATCTCTAAAGCTGTCTCCGAGGGCTACAGGAACTTCAAGGCCATAGCCATTGCCAGGTACAGGTTCCGGGGCCAACACTTTAGTAAAGAATAATAATTGTACTATTATTGAATAGTTCAATGTTATATTACTTATACTACATGTGTTAAACAAGTGAAACATGATTTATAGAATCCTAAACTCAGTCACGTGACATCACAAGCATCGCAACCTTTTAATGCTGCCCCCTCGTGGCGATGCACAAATGTGATGTTTCTCAATAAAACTACAAATATGTCTGAAAGAAGTTTAGGTCAGTGTTTCACTTCCTTCTGATGTGACCTTTGTGTGCTTCCAGTGATCTGGAAGAGCGGTTCATCTCCCCCTGTGGAGGCTGTCGTCAGTTCATGAGAGAGGTCAGTCTGCCTCTATACAGGAACACCCGAGTCTGGATGGCTCCTGATTATCTTTGTCTCCCTCGCTAGTTTGGTACAGACTGGGATGTGTACATGTCCAAACCTGACGGCTCCTTCCTAGAGATGCGTGTGAGTGACCTCCTGCCTCTCTCGTTTGGTCCAGAAGACCTAAAGATGAAGAAAGAAACCACCCAGGAGTTCTGACCACACACCTGTCCTATTCCACACCTGTACTCATCCTGTCATACACCTGTCCTCTTCCACACCTGTACTCATCCTGTCACACACCTGTAATCATCCTGTCATACACTTGTACTCATCCTGTCATACACTTGTACTCATCCTGTCATACACCTATAATCATCCTGTCATACACCTATAATCATCATGTCATACACTTGTACTCATCCTGTCATACACCTGTCCTCTTCCACACCTGTACTCATCCTGTCATACACCTATAATCATCCTGTCATACACTTGTAATCATCCTGTCATACACCTGTCCTCTTCCACACCTGTACTCATCCTGTTATACACCTATAATCATCCTGTCATACACTTGTAATCATCCTGTCATACACCTGTCCTCTTCCACACCTGTACTCATCCTGTCATACACCTATAATCATCATGTCATACACCGGTAATCATCCTGTCATACACCTGTCCTCTTCCACACCTGCACTCATCCTGTCATACACCTGTAGTCATTCTGTCATACACCTGTAATCATTCTGTCATACACCTGTAGTCCACTTATTCATCCTGTCATTGTTAGGTATGACATAAGGTATAGCATCCCACAAATATTTTAATGTATATTTAGAAATATATAGTTATATAAAAATGGTAGGCCTATGGATCTAATGACTCAGCGTTAAGTCATATATTGTCATTAACATGATGTACCTTAATTGGTTTTGTATTTATATTTGGAATGGACAAACTCTTCAATCTCTAGACCTAAATGTTACAGGTCGCAACTAGAATTGAGCTGAGGAAACCAATTAGAGCTAACCATATTTACATGTAGTCATTTAGCACAGTGGACCCCAACCCTGGTCCTCAGGGTCCACTGTACTGCATGTTTGATGTAGAATTAGCTCAGTGTGAATTGGAAAATTATTTATTATGTATATTCAAATAGCTATGACAGTTGTTGCTTAATAATCTAATGGTTTAATGTTAATGAATCATTTAATTTAGTAGATTTTGTTGACTGTGATTTTAGTTTGTGTTTAAGTTTGTTAAGTGTTTAAGTCCTGCTGCTGTTTTCTCCCGTAGCAGTTTGTCTCCATGGTAACACAGTAGAAGGTCAAACCTGTAGTGCGAATCCAGATTAATTAACAATTTAACATTATTTTATTGGTGTTAAGAAGCACGTGAAAAACAAGAAAGAAATATCTTACTGCACATTATTCTATATTATCAACAACCTTACGCAAAATGACTAGCTACCAATAATTTCCCCTTCCAACAATTGGAAACCTGACAGTTTGATTTTCAATGATATTGAATGTCCAGTAACCATCCATTAACATGGACATGAGGAAAAACATTCCAACCATACGCAAGTCAAGTCAAATGAGTGTGTATCCATTTACTAAGCAGCAAATCATTCAGTAAAGTCAATGGATGAGAAGTATTGTATCTAGATAACAGCGTTGGCTAGTACAACAAACAGTGTACCATTTAGTTCTGCTAATCTTCCATGCGTTAAGATAACTAGTGGTTAAGAGCACTGGCTGGAAATGAAAGATGAGTGAAAAAACTTTTGTCAGATGGATGGGAGCATCTGAACTAGAGAAGACATAAAATCAGACTAAAAACTCTGATGAGATCCAGCATGACAGCTTGGCCTGAGCAGATCCAGCATGACAGCTTGGCCTGAGCAGATCCAGCATGACAGCTTGGCCTGAGCAGATCCAGCATGACAGCTTGGCCTGAGCAGATCCAGCATGACAGCTTGGCCTGAGCAGATCCAGCATGACAGCTTGGCCGGAGCAGATCCAGCATGACAGCTTGGCCTGAGCAGATCTTGACCCAGTTCAATCACAGTCACGTTGCCAGGTTTTATCATTTTAAATACTCTTGATTAACTTTTACAATTATGTTCACAATTCTCCCAAATCGCTCCTTCACACAGGATCTTTTGCACCCTGGCAACCTACACTGATAGAACAGTGACCTTTACACAACAGCAGCAGGTTCTGAGATACTGAGCAGCATCAGCAGCATCTCTAAGACTCCACATCTCAAAGAAAACTAAAGACGTTTACAAGCCTTTCATCTACAAACAGGTTTGAACTGAGATGTGTTAAAGGTTAAGGTAGGAATCTACCTGTCACCTTCAGAACTGTGAGGCCAGTGCAGCAGGACAGGAAGCTGAAGACAGCTGCACACTACTGGAGGTGGGGTCAGGGTCTCAGGTGGAGGTGTGGTCAGGGTCTCAGGTGGAGGGGTTAGGTGGGGTCAAGGTCTCAGGTGGAAGTGGGGTCAAGGTCTCAGGTGGAGGTGTGGTCAGGGTCTCAGGTGGAGGGGTTAGGTGGGGTCAGGGTCTCAGGTGGAGGTGGGTCCAGGGTCTCAGGTGGAGGTGTGGTCAGGGTCTCAGGTGGAGGGGTTAGGTGGGGTCAAGGTCTCAGGTGGAAGTGGGGTCAAGGTCTCAGGTGGAGGTGGGTCCAGGGTCTCAGGTGGAGGTGTGGTCAGGGTCTCAGGTGGAGGGGTTAGGTGGGGTCAAGGTCTCAGGTGGAGGTGGGTCCAGGGTCTCAGGTGGAGGTGTGGTCAGGGTCTCAGGTGGAGGGGTTAGGTGGGGTCAAGGTCTCAGGTGGAAGTGTGGTCAGGGTCTCAGGTGGAGGTGTGGTCAGGGTCTCAGGTGGAGGTGGGTCCAGGGTCTCAGGTGGAGGTGGGTCCAGGGTCTCAGGTGGAGGTGTGGTCAGGGTCTCAGGTGGAGGGGTTAGGTGGGGACAGGGTCTCAGGTGGAAGTGTGGTCAAGGTCTCAGGTGGAAGTGTGGTCAGGGTCTCAGGTGGAGGTGTGGTCAGGGTCTCAGGTGGAGGTGGGTCCAGGGTCTCAGGTGGAGGTGGGTCCAGGGTCTCAGGTGGAGGTGTGGTCAGGGTCTCAGGTGGAGGGGTTAGGTGGGGTCAAGGTCTCAGGTGGAAGTGGGGTCAAGGTCTCAGGTGGAGGTGTGGTCAGGGTCTCAGGTGGAGGTGTGGTCAGGGTCTCAGGTGGAGGTGTGGTCAGGGTCTCAGGTGGAGGGGTTAGGTGGGGACAGGGTCTCAGGTGGAAGTGTGGTCAGGGTATCAGGTGGAGGGGTTAGGTGGGGTCAAGGTCTCAGGTGGAAGTGTGGTCAGGGTATCAGGTGGAGGGGTTAGGTGGGGTCAAGGTCTCAGGTGGAGCTGGGGTCAGGGTATCAGGTGGAGGGGTTAGGTGGGGTCAAGGTCTCAGGTGGAGCTGGGGTCAGGGTATCAGGTGGAGGGGTTAGGTGGGGACAGGGTCTTAGGTGGAGCTGGGATCAGGGTATCAGGTGGAGGGGTTAGGTGGGGACAGGGTCTCAGGTGGAGGCTCTAACTAAGCTTAAGGTCTGAGTCTCAGGTGGCAGGTTGGTCCGCCAGGTTGGGCCAGGCCAGCACATGCAGCCTGGGCAGAGTTCCCTCCACCAGCCTCTCCATCCACAGACTCAGCCTGTCCAGCTTGTGTTGTACCTCCAGGCTGGTAGCCCTTCCCCCTCTGCCTCCCTTCTCCCTTGAGCCGGACCGGGAACGGGACAAGGACCGTGATCGCGAGCGGGACTCTCTGCGGGAGGATCCTGTGGTTTGGCCCATGCCCTCACCTGTCTCCCCTGTGAACACGGGCCGGAACAGGCAGAAGTACTTCTTGTGGCCATTGAGGGCGAGCACATGGCCGGTGTAATCTCGGGGCCGTCTGGGTGTGGCAGCGCTTCCCTCCTCCTCCTCCTCTTCCTCCTCTTCGTCAGGGCCGAGGCTCCGGGCCCTGTCTAGAGAGCAGCTCAGCAGCGAGGGCAGCCAGGAGCTGTGCTTGTCAGCATTCAGGAAGGAGAAGTGCAGAGTGGGTGTGCTGCAGGGAGGAAGCATAGTCAGGGCAGGAGCTGACAACAGGAGCCGACAACAGGAGCTGACAACAGGAGCAGGAGCTGACAATAGGAGCCGACAACAGGAGCTGACAACAGGAGCAGGAGCTGACAACAGGAGCCGACAACAGGAGCCGACAACAGGAGCTGACAACAGGAGCAGGAGCTGACAATAGGAGCTGACAACAGGAGCTGACAACAGGAGCTGAGAACAGGAGCTGACAACAAGAGCAGGGGCTGACAACAGGAGCCGACAACAGGAGCCGACAACAGGAGCCGACAACAGGAGCTGACAACAGGAGCCGACAACAGGAGCCGACAACAGGAGCCGACAACAGGAGCTGACAACAGGAGCCGACAACAGGAGCTGAGAACAGGAGCTGACAACAAGAGCAGGGGCTGACAACAGGAGCCGACAACAGGAGCCGACAACAGGAGCAGGAGCTGACAACAGGAGCCGACAACAGGAGCTGAGAACAGGAGCTGACAACAAGAGCAGGAGCTGACAACAGGAGCCGACAACAGGAGCTGAGAACAGGAGCTGACAACAAGAGCAGGAGCTGACAACAGGAGCCGACAACAGGAGCCGACAACAGGAGCCGACAACAGGAGCAGGAGCTGACAACAGGAGCCGACAACAGGAGCCGACAACAGGAGCCGACAACAGGAGCTGACAACAGGAGCCGACAACAGGAGCTGAGAACAGGAGCTGACAACAGGAGCTGAGAACAGGAGCTGAGAACAGGAGCTGACAACAGGAGCAGGGGCTGACAACAGGAGCCGACAACAGGAGCCGACAACAGGAGCAGGAGCTAAGAACAGGAGCTGACAACAGGAGCTGACAACAGGAGCTAGGAACAGGAGCTGACGAGGAGCTGACAACAGGAGCTGGAAACAGGAGCAGAAGCTGACAACAGGAGCTGACAACAGGAGCTAACAACAGAAGCAGGAGCTGACAACAGGAGCAGGAGCTGACAACAGAAGCTGACAACAGGAGCCGACAACAGGAGCTGACAACCGAATTGTGTGATGATGTGTGTGAGTGTGTGTATGTATGAGAGAGGATGTGTGTAAATGTGTGTCAGGCCTCACCCAGAGAAGGAGAACACCTCCTTGGCGTATTTCTTGAGCAGGGCGTTCTTGGAGGCATCAGAGAGAACTAGCACCACATTGATGTGGCCCGGCCGAAGCTTCACCAGGTTACTGCTGTAGGTGATGTCTGTTAGCTCTGTCACCTCCACAAAGTCCTTCTTTGGAGGACGACTGGAAAAACAGATACAGAGAATGAGATAAGAAGAGAGTCAAGCAACTTGTTTTGGGTCAGAGGTTACCTGGAGGTGTCTGGGGTTACCTGGAGGTGTCTGGGGTTACCTGGAGGTGTCTGGGGTTACCTGGAGGTGTGGTGCCTGGGGGGGGCTTCTGAATCCTCAGTCTTGGGGCGCTCCTTGGCCATGGGTTTCTGGAGCTTCTCCTCACCTGAGTCACTGCAAATCCAGGAGAGAGAAATATTAGATCCACCAACTTTGATGTACTCTCATCCTTCAGATGAGATCCACCCACTCTTCTTTACTGTCACCCTTCTACTGTCACGGAAGGAGGCCTGACCTGAAGGCTTGGATGATGACAGTTCCAAACAGGATGAACAGAGCAGAGAAGATCAGGGACAGGATAGGCATCATCTCTCTCCTGACAAAAATGTAAATAAGTCAAATGACAATCAATACATATTTAATGACAGTTTATTGCTTTTTATACACAGGGCAGTTCCGACCTCCAACTCTATTTGGTTGACATACATCCGAGGTACATTAACATCCCAGGTAAACTGTTCCCCACTTGGATTAGACATAGTACTGAGCATCCACATCAATACTCAGTAAACATGATATTCTTACCAATTCGAGTACAGCAGGTCATCATAGATCTGAATTAAATAATCTGAAGCTGTGATCATCCATTGGATGAGGAACATCTAGAGAGGAAGGGAAAAGGAATGACTGGAGATTTGGGAGGATTTCACACGTGAACTCTCAATTTGTTTTACTGAAATGTGTGTGGTGTGATAATATGTGTGTGATGTGATAATGTGTGTGGTGTGATAATGTGTGTGGTGTGATAATGTGAGTGAATCCGTGTTGTGATAATGTGAGTGTGTGTGTGTTGTGATAATGTGAGTGAGTGTGTGGTGTGTGTAAATGAGGGCTCACCGGGGCTAGCTCATTGTTGAGCTGGGGCAGTGTGATGTCATAGCTCAGGTAGGCGGGGTCTCTCTGCAGGAGCTCCAGCTGATCCTGGAGGCGGAGCTTATCCTCCTCGCTGCCGTTCCAGCCGCCAATCACAGAGCGATACATCACCCTACCCGTCTGGCTTCGCCTCTCAAGCATTACCACCTGTCAGTCATGGACCAATAGCATTTGGTATAAAAACTCAACCAGTGGTGTGTGTGCATCTGTGGGTGCAGGGAGTGTGTGTGTGTTTGGGTAAGTGTGTGTGTCTAATGCGTATTGTGCGTGTTTGTATAGTGTGTATATATTGTGTATTGTGTGTGTAGTGTGTGTGAGGGAGTCACACACAATACACAGGGAGTCAGGGAGCGTGGGAGGGAATCAGGTGGCTGAGTGATTAGGGCGTAGGGCTCAAGATCGGAAGGTTGCGAGTTCAATTCCTGGCCATGGCAACATGACGTTGTGTCCTTGGGCAAGGCACTTCAACTTCCCTGCCTCAGGGGGGAATGTCCCTGTACTTGCTGTAAGTCGCTCTGCTTAATGTAATGTAAATGTACGTATTTGTTGTTGTGTGTGTTGCTGAGCTGACCTGAGGAGCCTGAGCAGCCTGATTGTTCAGCAGCACCTGACACAGAGGCTGCTGGCGGCGCTGGTGGACATATGCGAAGCGGAGAACTTCTTTAGAGTTGGCAGCTGCAAACATCAGGAAGGCCTCATTCCCTGGGATGAATGCTGGCTCCTCCCCCGTGATCAGCAGCACACAGAACCTGGAGAGGGGGAAGGAGATCAACCTCACACAGGAACAGGACATGTGGATGAGTGGGATGGTAGATTGAGGAAGTGGCCATTTGAATCCTTTCCTCACATGCTCACCAAATAAAAGATGTATAATATTTGATTCTGTTTAAAAGTCTAACTAATATTTCATTAGGCACCAGTGAGGTATAACTCTTACTTCCTGCGTCTGTGAAGCTGTTTGATGGGACAGAGCTCATCAAACAGCTGCTGACTCTGCAGGCGGGGAACCTGAAGAAACTTGTTGTTGGAGACAAACTCATCCATGATCTGCCTCTTCATCCCTCTGGCCTGGAGAAGAGGAGGGGAGAGCAGAAGAGAGGAGGGGAGAGGAAAGGAGAGGGGAGAAAAAGAGTGGGGAGAGGGCTGGATGAAAAACAGATGGAAAGATGGTGTGTTTGTGTGTGTGGCTGTGTGTGTGTGTTGTGTGTGACCTGGATGATGTCAGAAGGTTTCTCTGTATTCTCCTTAAACAGAAGCATGGTGGGGGCGTAGCTGTTGATGTTAAACTGCTGGAGCAGGTGGGATGCCTGGATCAGATCCTGGTCCACATAGCCAAAACGCACATAGTCCCTGAAGGCAAATGCTGTGAGCTGGGGAGGGGAAAGTTAAAGTAGATATTACTCTGACTCACGTCACAGTGTGTGTGGGTACGTATGACCCTGGGATGACCCTGGCCCTGGGATGTTGTTGTTCTTACCTTGTACATGAGAGAGACAGCAGGAACCTTGTCAAACAGCAGCACACTGGGCTTGTTCTCTACGCTCCAGCCACCCAGGAACGCCTTGTAGTTCTCATCTGTGATCTTGTGAGGTGGACAAGACAATACAAAAGGCACCAAAATAAGATGTCATCAGTTCAATCAGACAGAGGCCCTTTAGGTGTCTGACCCTACAGCCAGGGAGGTGTCTGACCCTACAGCCAGGGAGGTGTCTGACCCTACAGCCAGGGAGGTGTCTGACCCTACAGCCAGGGAGGTGTTTGACCCTACAGCCAGGGAGGTGAAAATACAGCCAGGGAGGTGTCTGACCCTACAGCCAGGGAGGTGTCTGACCCTACAGCCAGGGAGGTGTTTGACCCTACAGCCAGGGAGGTGTCTGACCCTACAGCCAGGGAGGTGTCTGACCCTACAGCCAGGGAGGTGTCTGACCCTACAGCCAGGGAGGTGTCTGACCCTACAGCCAGGGAGGTACTCGCTCCAATACCTTTTCCACCTGCCTCGGGGGCAGCAGGTCATGGATGAACTGGCGGAGGTTCTCGCGGACCACAGCCTGGTGAAAGAAGGTGATGCGACCGTTGAGAAGGCCAAGGATGGAGGGTGCCCGGAGAGCCCCCAGCTGGCTGGCCAGGCGCCGCTCATACCCCAGGTCCACAATGCCAATCCCTATGCCTGGGGGATGGGTCAACACATGGGGACATGAAAGCCACAGGGTCTATATGTTATACGAAATTAAAATATATATATTGTGCAAGTGATAATCAGAAAGTATTTGACATCACTTCCTGGGATGAGCTTCTCCTCTGACCTACCCAGCGCCTCCAGCTCATTAACCGTCTCCTTCCATACTGGCTCGATGTGAATGCAGGCAAAACACCACTCAGAGGTGACCTTGATGAGGTACGGCCTCTTGTAGCTGTCAGCCAGCACCTCACTGTTGTACCGACTGTGGCTCAGCAGATATTTGCTGTCGGAGAAGTCGCGACTTGACCGGGGAAAATGGAAGAAAGACTCATCGAAGTAGAAGCTGTCTTGGTAATGTCTGAATCCATGAGCCTGCTGGTTCTGAGGCTGGCTGGTGTCCATCTGGCCGTAGCGGTCATAGTTGGACCTGCGCTCCTCATTGGACAGGATCTGAGCATGCAGGCGGAGTTAGAGGGAGAAGATTTCCTCAAACACACATCGTTCCAGAACAGTCATCATGCTGGATCCATGCTTGTATGGTCACATGGCCTAGTTCTAAAACCCTCACCTCATAAGACTTAGTGATCTTGATGAACATGTCTTCTGCTCCAGGGTCTTTATTCTTATCTGGATGCCTACAAGACAAATCAAAGGTGATCAGATAGATCCTAGGAAAATAACTTGCCTGTCTGAGGGACACGTTCATTAGTTCCCACTGAACCCATTAATGAAGTGGAGAAACTCTCCCACTGCCTCATGTGCGACACTCACCACTCTTTGACCAGACGTTTGTAAACCTTCTTGATGTCGGTCTGGCTGGCAGTCCTGTCCACACCCAGGATCCTGTACGGGTCCATCTCAGGGACACACCGCACCAGCTCACCCAGCAGAAGCACCAGGAGGATGAAGAAGATGGGAGAGGTCCACCCTAGTCTGCCTAATCCCTCCATTTTATTGAAACGCAAATAGATAGCTAGCTATTCAGATACGGGCTAAATAGCTAGCTATCACCACTGTAAATAAAACAGAAAAGGACAATACAAATGAGCAGTTAGAGCTGTGCAACATTAATAATGGCCTTAGCTAGAGACGGGAGAGCCTCTTACATCCTGACCAGAGATGCTGCCCACCAGCTGCTAACCTGCTAACACTGCTAACACTGCACACTGAGCTAGGATGAGATACACTCTGGACTGGCTGTACAGATGATCTATTTCACTATTAAATCAGGAAGCTTCTCGATTAACTGAGTAGACAAATGTGTCTAAATAACAAAGATCTACTAGCCTAGAAGATTGTAGCTTTAAAATGAGCCGGTTACACGGTTGTTGTCATGGAGATAGCTCGAGCTGCAAGCCTTTATTATTTGTAAAACAACAACAACACGTTACAAATATCGTTGTGTAAATACCTCAAGTCTTTAAATTCACGAAGTCAGTTTACCACCATGTCAGTAGCCAAATGTCAAGGAGGCAGAGCATAAGAGGACAGCTCTCAGGTGGATATTTGAAAACTACAACTCCCAACAAGCTCTGCGGCAACACGCGCAGAGCAGGATGCGCGTCAGATCATGTAGCCACGTCCCGTCGTTCAAATATAAAACTTTCTGCGTTACTTTATGACAACTCGTTTTAATATAATTAAAATAGTTTTTTTCCTCCGTGTAAAGCTATGGTAAGTCTGCATGATAGTTTTGTCCAAAGCGTAGTTTCGTCAGCTATTCATTTTTGTAAAGCAGAGTGGAAACACGGGCAGTTATAATGCTTCATGGATAAATTGACCAGTGCTCAATTGGATTAACATGTTTGGATCACCTTCATTTTATTAACACTTAATGGTTTTGATGAAATAGTTTTCTGTTCATCTAGCTTCATTATTGCGCAGTGTAAAATACTAGTATTATATCTACCTCTTCTTTATGGGTCATGTAGGGTTAAACATTAGTTCATTTGAGGTCGCAGTGATATCCATAGCGCTCGTGAACCTGTCAATAAAACAAATATGACCAAGTTATCCTGATCGAGCTTGTAGTTATCCACATCTAGCTTCTAGTTATCCACCTCGAGCTTCTAGTTATCCACCTCGAGCTTCTAGTTATCCCCTTGAGCTTCAAGAGGGGAGCCAGGTGGCTGAGTTGTGAGGGTGTTGAGTTACTAATCAGAAAGTCCCTGGTTCGAACCCTGGCTGTGCCAACATGATGTTGTGTCCTTGGGCAAGGCACTTCACCCTACTTGCCTCAGGGGAATGTTCCTGGATTAGAGCGTTTGATAATGACTAAATGTAAATGTAAGTTATCCACCCCAGAGCCTGGAGTCTACAGCTGCTTGAGACGAGCATGTGGAGTATTGACTCATCTGGCCTGTGTTGTGTTCACAACATTAATGACTGTGGTGTCACGACCAGGAAGTAGTAAGTATTAACAAATCATAGTAGTCAAGAACTGCCCCTGGAGGACAATTAAAGTTTTATCTAATCTCTAATCTAATGTGGCCCTCTGACCATCCTTAGAATGACCTGATGTTTTTTTTTGCAGGTTTGTTCTCTTGGCATCCATTCTTCATGGCACTAGCTGTAAGTCACTGTCCTCTCTGATAACTTCCACAGTGCAGTAATCCAGATAACTCACCTCTGATAACTCTTCCACAGTGCAGTAATCCAGATAACTCACCTCTGATAACTCTTCCACAGTGCAGTAATCCAGATAACTCACCTCTGCTAACACTTCCACAGTGCAGTAATCCAGATAACTCACCTCTGATAACTTCCACAGTGCAGTAATCCAGATAACTCACCTCTGATAACTTCCACAGTGCAGTAATCCAGATAACTCACCTCTGATAACTTCCACAGTGCAGTAATCCAGATAACTCACCTCTGATAACTTCCACAGTGCAGTAATCCAGATAACTCACCTCTGATAACTTCCACAGTGCAGTAATCCAGATAACTCACCTCTGATAACTTCCACAGTGCAGTAATCCAGATAACTCACCTCTGATGACAATGTCGTATTTATGCAGAGGATTTGAATGAGAACAACATGATTAAACATGTTCTCTCTTTCATCAGTTCTCACTTCTCATGACTGAAGCCATCCTCATCTTCTCTCCCTCCACCTCTCCGATCTGGAAGCTTCCACACAAAACCAAAGGCCGTTTCCACTGGCTCCTGCAGGGTGTGTGTGCTACCTGTGCCACCCTGGGCTTGGCTGCCATCTGCTACAATAAGTTCCTGAACAGCAAACCCCACTTCAGCTCCTGGCACGGGGTGCTGGGTGTGCTGACGGTGTGCGGTGTAGTGCTGCAGTCTGTGGCAGCCTTGCCACTCATCTACACCTCTCTGGCCAAAGGCTGGTCCCTTGCCAGACTCAAGAGGTATCATGCCACCTGTGGCCTGCTGGTTTACCTGTTGGGCAGCATCAGCTTGTTCCTGGGCACCTGCTCAGTATGGTTCACAAGCTCTGTGGAGAGGCACACCTGGTACCTGGCCGCCCTGTGCCCCGCCCTCTCTGCCCTTGCTGTCATGAGCCAGGTGAACGATGCTTATGTGGCCAAGAAACGCTTCCAGTCCTGATAAAGGCTCAGTTCAACTTTAATGAACAATGATCACCAGTTGGATCACGACGGATTGACTTGACTGTAAAAAAGATCCTGAAATGATGAACCTTCTATGCATCAGCAACAAGCAGACTTGCTGCGCATGTGTCTCTCATTGTTTGTAGAAATTATTCTGCTCATTTAAATACTTAAAATTATTAAATTCTTTTTTAACATTATGCTGTTGAGTGTCCATGTAAATCGATTCAGGAAGACTAAAAGCAACTCAGTCAACGGTAGCAGTAATTGTTGGCACCAAAGCTGCTTGATCGCTGCATTGATACTATAATTAAAAAAATGTTTGTACTCACCAATGCATTTTTCATTCCATTATATGCATTTTTTCATTTGAAGAAAATGTACCTGACTGCAAGAGAAGAGTGTTTTAATTCTCTGTTAAAATAACATTTAATAACACAGTTTTGCTTCTCTACATGGAATACATGGGGTGAGTGAAAGGCTGTGTTGATATCTGTCATCATCCTTACTCCTGCAGGTCAGCCATCAGGAAGAGAAGATCATAAAAAACAGTATAATGTACAAAAATAAAAACTGATGAATTAATCTTCCATCTTAAATAAATAATTTTGGTAAATCCATACATCGAAATAAGGAACCAACTACAAGAGGTGTGTTAACATTATTGAGAAGTTATAAAAGAACATTACTTAGAAAAAAACATCTTTATGACATTTGAAGTGATACGAACAGTAACAACAGAAAAACATCAAGTCTTCATTCCCAAGTTGTCGAAATAAAAAATAACCAAGACTGAGGTGATGGATACAAAATCAGTCAATCTGGCTGAACCATCAAAACACTGGACAAGATGGAGACTGTCTGCCAAACTGACACCAAACCTCACCACAATCTCTAATTTTTTAATCCATTAACTGTTTAGGAAATGGAACTCGATATAAAAAAAAACGATTTGAAGGTTTAGCAGGTGTTTTACAGGAAAACTGAAAAAGTGAGAGCAGGATGTCTCTGATGTCACCATGTCTGGAACTAACTTTTGAATGGGGTAAAGATCATGTGATGGCATCAACAAGGAAAAGCAAGAGACAAATGTACAGATCTGTGATACAACCTGGACTTTACAGAGAAGCTACTTTACACTGCAGTCTGTCAGGGGGAACTCACTGGAGCTGGTCAGGGGGAACTCACTGGAGCTGGTCTTGGGGAACTCACTGGAGCTGGTCAGGGGGAACTCACTGGAGCTGGTCAGGGGGAACCCACAGGAGCTTGTCAGGGGGAACTCACTGGAGCTGGTCAGGGGGAACTCACTGGAGCTGGTCTTGGGGAACTCACTGGAGCTGGTCAGGGGGAACCCACTGGAGCTTGTCAGGGGGAACTCACTGGAGCTGGTCTTGGGGAACTCACTGGAGCTGGTCAGGGGGAACCCACAGGAGCTTGTCAGGGGGAACTCACTGGAACTGGTCTTGGGGAACTCACTGGAGCTGGTCAGGGGGAACTCACTGGAGCTGGTGAGGGGGAACTCACTGGAGCTGGTCAGGGGGAACTCACTGGAGCTGGTGAGGGGGAACTCACTGGAGCTGGTCAGGGGGAACCCACTGGAGCTGGTCAGGGGGAACCCACTGGAGCTGGTCAGGGGGAACGCACTGGAGCTGGTCCGGGGGAAGTCACTGGAGCTGGTCCGGGGGAACTCACTGGAGCTGGTCAGGGGGAACTCACTGGAGCTGGTCAGGGGGAACTCACTGGAGCTGGTCAGGGGGAACTCACTGGAGCTGGTCATGGGCCTTGGTGGTTCAAATATAATCTGGTCTCCTTTTGACAACAGTGAGAATGAGGGCTGTGTACCAGAAGCTACATACTTCTACAATGCTAAACACTCAGACCTACACTATGAACACAAGAACTCCTCAAATAGTCTGACCATGTTTGATCAAGAAAACAGTAGGTGAACAAGTTCTGAAACAATGTTGTGTTGGACCACAGCTGCTCAGGAAATCTGCTAAACCAGGGCTTTGATATAAACACACTCTGTCCTGTGTGACTTTAAGGCTAAACAAACAAACAAGAATGTGTCTGAAACCTTGTTCCAGACCCCAGTTATCAAAGGCCGACATGAAAGTACATTCATTGAATTTTAAGGTCTCACAAAAAAGTACAATTTCTAACGTCCATAGCAGACCAGAATATGGTTTATCATATTAAACTTGATCAGAATAGCACATCAACTATTCCCCTGAACACCCAAACCAATTCTCAATATAAACAATGAATGATTATAACCACCATTTACAACAAAAGAGAAAACTATAATACAATATTAGTTGAATTTGATCCAAAACATCCATGTCACATTTAAGGTCATACAATGGCTACAATGTCAAATAGCTAACAAATGTCTTAAAGGAAAAGCTCCAAGTTGTCCCACAATTCCAAACAGACAATAACACAACAGTTTCTCTGTGTTCATCAGTTTAGATGCAAGGCCAATCAAGTAGGAGAGGCCATGTTTGGTGAAGCCCAAACCATCATGATCACTGTCTTCTCTGAGTACAGGCATGTCACTGTGGATATTCAGCATAAGGATTTGATATTTTTTAGTTTGGGTAAGTGCTTCACATGATGTACTGCGTCCACTCAGCCTGTGTGTTCAAATAATGTGTGTGTGTTTAGCGGGGGGGGGGGGGGGGGGGAGCTCCATTGAGGGCTGAACCAAACAGAGATGGTCCCACAGGGCTACAGGGCTAACCCTAACCCAAACAAAGGGATGGTCCCACTGCACTATCCTTAACCACCATCAGAGTTACACCCATCACTGTTCCCTGACCTTTTACTGCCCCGTCACCTCTATGACGTCATCGTCCGAACTGCTCCCTCCATTCTCAGCAGTGGCGAGATCATAGGGGTAGGAGTCCGGCTGGCTCAGGGCTGCACCCAGCAGGCTGGAGGGAGAGCTGGGGTAGTGGGCCTGGTAGGAGGACACTGTGGAGCTGGGGGTGGCTGACGACAGCATCCCAGCCCCAGGGAGGTGCATGGAGCCTGGGTACATCCGGGGTTGAGATAGCAGGGACTGACTGTAGGTGAGGGGGAAGCCAGACAGGAGACCGGCCATGCTGGGGTTGAGGAGGTAGGGAGAGAGAGAGGAAGAGGATGTGGAGGCTGGCGGTAAAGAAGCTATGGTGGTTGTGGTGGAGGAGAAAGCTGAGGAGGAGGAGGATGAGGAGGGAAGGTGTCCGTTGCCTGTGGTTGAGCCCAGGAAGGTTCCTGTGGTAGGGAACATGGCCTGCAGGTCACACAGTGCGTGTCCTGGGTTTTGGAGGTAAGAGGATCCAATGCTGCTACCGCCTGCAGCCTCCCCTCCACTGCCTCCAGCACCTCCCATGAGCAGTGGGTGGCTCATGTGCCCCAGGGCCCCCATCAGAGAGCCTGGGGTCAGGCCCCCTGCCTGGGGGTAACTGAGCCCCCCGGACAGAGACATGCCAGGGTACCGGGACACTGCAGAGCCACGTTTGCCCCGTTTTCCACGTCTTTCCACCTCTCGTTTTCCACCTCTCTCGCCCACAAGTGCCAATTTGCGTTTGTTGGCATGCAGGTCTTGAGGAGGGTTGAGCATATTCAGATCCCGGCTGAGGTCGGCCAGCTGGCCGCGCTGCGAGTTTCCTCCTGTGTCTTCAGCAGCTGTGTGGGCAGGAGCCGGGTCGGGAGGAGAGGGGAGATGGGTTCCTGCGGCACTGCTGTCAGAGGGGGGGACAGGGTAGCAGCCCAGCTCTCGCAGGATCTCAGGGCTGTCAGGGGGGGATAGACGCTGGCCGCTGTTGGGGCTCTGCTCAGCGGGGGAGGAACATCCATTAGAATGAAGCAGGGAACCCTGGGAATCTGAGGAGGGAACACAGGTTAGAATGAAGCAGGGAATCCTGGGAATCTGAGGAGGGAACACAGGTTAGAATGTAGCCTGCCAGGACACCTTAGACCAGTGGTCCCCAACCCTGGTCCTCAGGACCCACTGTCCTGCATGTTTTAGATGTTTCCCCCTTCCTACACACCTGAGTCAAATAAAGGGTCGTTATCAGGCTTTGGCTGAGCTTCATAATGACCCATTCGTTTAAATCAGGTATGTTGGAGCAAGGAAACATCTAAAACATGCAGGACAGTGGGCCCTGAGGACCAGGGTTGGAGACCACTGCCTTAGACAGCTTGTAGCCTGCCAGGACACCTTAGACAGCTCTGTACCTCTGGAAGACGCTGATCCTCCATCCGCAGGCCGGCTGATCTTCCCTGAGCGGATGGCGAAGATCCTGCCATCACTGGTCCTGATGTACGTACCTGCAGCAGGGAGGAGGGTTAGCCCAGGACACTCCCATGACACAGCTAAGTGAGTGAGGTCAGGGGTCACATGGTGACTGATGTTCTCCTGACCTTTTGAGCCCTTGATCACATGAATGCTCTCTCCTGCTCCAATGCGGGCCTGGACATCTGTGGTGCTGTTGGCTCCTGGTATCACTATATCTGAGGGTTCAAACACAGGTCTCAACAACGACCACCTGCACAACAGCTCTGCTGTGCTGTTACATCAAGTGTGTATCAGAGAGTGTGTTTAGTGTGTGTAGCATAGATTAAACCAGTGGTGTACCAGTGGTGGTGACAATTCTCTGCACATAGACGCCAGCCTTCTGCAGGTAGTTAACAGGGAAGGTGGAGCTGGAACCAGCATGCACCTGTCGAGGAGTCATGGGGACAGGTGTGGCCTGGACTGGACGCACACTGGCCACAGGCTTGTCGTCTCCCCGCCCTGTGGGACGCCTGAGGACACATTCAGGACAGCAGAAGATCAGAGGACACATGCAGGACAGCATGTCCAGAAGCTGAAGTAGCACGACTGAGAAGCTAGCACGACTGAGCAGCTAGCACGACTGAGAAGCTAGCACGACTGAGAAGCTAGCACGACTGAGAAGCTAGCACGGCTGAGAAGCTAGCACGACTGAGAAGCTAGCACGACTGAGAAGCTAGCACGACTGGGCAGCAAGCACGACTGAGAAGCTAGCATGGCTGAGTAGGCAGGGAGGTAGGACAGACCAGTTGCGCTGGCTGAAGGCGGGGATGTTGGTGAGGGGCTGGTCGCTGCTGGGGTAGTAGTGGGCGTAGGAGGGCCGGGAATAGGGCACAGACGCCCTCTTCTCATCCTCGTAGCTCTTCTTGGCTGCTCGCTTCTCTGCTCTGGTTAGCTTCATCTCCTTCCTGTCCACCAGCAGGGACTCATGGTGGAACGGTGGCTGAGAGGGAAACACAGGAATTATACTTTGACTATTAAATAGTGTCAGAGGATCATTTGTATAGTGTTTCCACAAGGATGTTTTTCAGAGAGTGTGGGAAACCAGAAATGTTCTTGTTGAATGGAGGTAACATGACAGGCCCCACAATGCAGTGTTGGATATCTGGCTGTGCCAGCATGAAGCAATAGAAACAAACACTATTTAATTGCTTTTATTAGCGCTTGTGCAGATGAACAACATCAAATTGTTGGCAGGTTTGCTGCCGATGTGTGTGTGTGTGTGTACCTTGGTGATGAAGTTATAGCAGACAAGCCTGCTGCAGATGTGTGTATGTGTGTTTGTGTGTGTACCTTGGTGATGAGGTGTGGGTAGAGCAGGCAGGCTTGCTGCAGGACACCCTCTGTGCCAGCAGGAGGTTCCAGGCTGGAGTTGGCTGGATTAGGCTCCTCCTCCACAAAATGCAGCAGAGACTCCACCTCCTTACGAGTGAAGTTCAGCACGGGGTTCAGGTCGTCCACCACCCGGTCTGAAGACAAACACACATACGCACATGACACACATAGTGGTTAGAGAGTTTATTACAGCCACACACACTACAGGACAGAACAGGTATGTAATCCAGGTGTCCCCAGATCTGCTGTCCCTCACCAGACATGCCCTGCTTGGAGACCTGCCGGTCGTAGATCTTCTTCTCCAGGGTGAAGTCACACACCAGCCGGTAGATGTAGCAGGGTTTCTTCTGACCGTATCGGTAGACGCGGCACACGGCCTGGGCGTCGTGGCACGGGTTCCAGGAGGCGTCAAACACCACCACACGGTTTGCCCCAATCAGGTTCACTCCCAGACAGCCCGCCCTGCAAACACAGATTTGGTTGTCTGTCACAGTGTGTGACCATTCTAGGTAGGGTTCTCCAACCCCTAATCACTAACCATTAACCCATTACACTATTTTTAAGGCCATCTTAGTCATATTTTTGTATAAAAGGACAAAGAATGCAGCATGTGTGTCTGTATGTTTCCAAGTCGACTACTGATCCTGGTTTGCATCTTCAGCTTCCTAAGTGAGAGTGTCCAGATGGAGGTGTGCTACCTGGTGGACAGAGGGACAGAGCAGTGTGCTACCTGGTGGACAGAGGGACAGAGCTGTGTGCTACCTGGTGGACAGAGGGACAGAGCTGTGTGCTACCTGGTGGACAGGAGAGAGAGCAGTGTGCTACTTGGTGGACAGAGGGACAGAGCAGTGTGCTACCTGGTGGACAGAGGGACAGAGCAGTGTGCTACCTGGTGGACAGGAGAGAGAGCAGTGTGCTACCTGGTGGACAGAGGGACAGAGCAGTGTGCTACCTGGTGGACAGGAGAGAGAGCAGTGTTCTACCTGGTGGACAGAGGGACAGAGCAGTGTGCTACCTGGTGGACAGGAGAGAGAGCAGTGTGCTACCTGGTGGACAGAGGGAGAGAGCAGTGTGCTACCTGGTGGACAGAGGGAGAGAGCAGTGTGCTACCTGGTGGACAGAGGGAGAGAGCAGTGTGCTACCTGGTGGACAGAGGGACAGAGCAGTGTGCTACCTGGTGGACAGAGGGAGAGAGCAGTGTGCTACCTGGTGGACAGAGGGACAGAGCAGTGTGCTACCTGGTGGACAGAGGGACAGAGCAGTGTGCTACCTGGTGGACAGGAGAGAGAGCAGTGTGCTACCTGGTGGACAGGAGAGAGAGCAGTGTGCTACCTGGTGGACAGGAGAGAGAGCAGTGTGCTACCTGGTGGACAGAGGGACAGAGCAGTGTGCTACCTGGTGGACAGGAGAGAGAGCAGTGTGCTACCTGGTGGACAGAGGGACAGAGCAGTGTGCTACCTGGTGGACAGGAGAGAGAGCAGTGTGCTACCTGGTGGACAGAGGGACAGAGCAGTGTGCTACCTGGTGGACAGCAGGAAGACCCAGGCTGAGGTGTTATCTGGGTCGTTGAAGTGGTTGATCAGCCTCTCTCTCTCCGACGCTGATGTGCTGCCGTCCAGCCCTGTGGGGTCCCAACAGAATGTGACACCCCAGTACTGCTCACCAGTACTCTGCCTCACAAACACGGCCATCTAACCCTAACCCTTACAAACACTGCTTCTAACAGTTGCACCAGCTAAATGTTTTCGCTCTACGAAGAAGTGGGTGGCCAGTGTCACGGTGTCCATTGTTACAGGATGGTTCTTACTGTAGTAGTTGAGGTTGCGGATCCACGTCTGGCTGTAATTATAGTCAGCAACACCACAGTGAGGCAATGGTCGTTTGGACAGGAAGTCCTCTATAACTGTCAGGGTAGAGAGACTCTGGCTGCAGGGTCAACACACACACACACAAACACACACAAAGACGTTAAGAAACTGATAAAAACATTGGTTTGTGACGCTTCTTTAGGTTAGGTGGCGTAAGAGGTCCCATTATCGTTCACCTAGCTCTCGATGCTCGTCAGAGATTTTACGAAAATGTTGATAAAATTAAATGTCACGTCAATATTGTACTTTAATATATAGATAGACATCTATTCTATACAATGAAATTCAGGTTTTAAAATCCAATAACGTATGTTAGTTTACTAATGTTTGTAGTTATTCAGCAGGTCCCATTATCGTCCACCCAATCACTTTCAATGGAGAAAGGACAGTTGGACGCTGAGGAAGGCAGATGCTACACATACGGTTTGAGAGGGTATTTACATCCTCAAATCTCAAAGTAGGAAGCTGTAATTTAGTGAGCAGCAACATAAGATGTGTACTTTCTTTTGTTGCTGCTGCATAGCTTTAAGAAATAAACAGAAAAAAGGGTTGTGGATGATAATGGGGTCTGGAACGTTAGAATGGAGGATAATGGTGCCGCTTACTGTATTAGTATTCCACTCTCCACCTCTCATCCTCCTCGTCTGATCACACCTGGCTCCTTTATGTAGAACAGCAGCCCCAGAGAGACTTCTCACCTGAAAACCAGGATCTTGTCTCCAGCTCGGACGCTCTCATCGATGAGGTGGAAGAGCAGCAGCATCTTGGCAGAATTCTCCAGGACGCCTGTCTGGTAGTTGGTCATGATGTCTTTGGCCTGACGAGATATAGAGCAGGGTTAAGGAGTCAGGAATATTCTCTATATATTTCATCATACATATAAGTATATTCTATACTCTAAATGTGTGGGACACCCAGTAATTACAAGGAGGTTAAACAGAACCGACTTCAGATATCAGAGTCAGGAGTGCAGAGCGTACCCATTCATAGGTGATGGTCTGGTTGGCTCTCTCCTGGATGGGGTTGAGTGCTGGCAGGGTGGCGGAGTTGACACGCGCGTTGGCGGAAGTATCTCCAGCCTTAGACCCTTGGTTAACCCTGGAGGCGCAGCGGCCCGTGGAGGTGCTGAGGTCATCCAGGTCCAGATCCTGCTCACTAGCCAGATTCTCCTTCTGCAAGGTTTCATACAGAACGTCCGGATGGTTCCAGATCTGGAGGGTCAGATGGAAGAGAGACAAAAGTAACTCAGCAACTGAAGGTCAAGTCACATGACCCCAACAACATCCAATAAACACCAAACAGTGTGCTGTTGGCAGCTGGGTTTGGGATGCTTGGAGAGATGAGACATTAAGACTGTTAGACAGGCCTATGACCCCTGACCCCTGGTGTGTGTGACCCCTGACACAGCCCCTGGTGTGTGTGTGTGGGGTCAGATAGCTCAATGGTTAAGGCGTTGGCCTCATGATCAGGTTGTGAGATCGAGCCCCGGCTGTGGCTATATGATGTTGTGTCCTTGGGCAAGGCACTTCACCCTACTTGCCTCAGGGAAAATGTCCCTGTACTTACTCTAAGTCGCTTTGGATAAAAGCGTCTGCTAAATGAATAAATATAAATGTAAAATGGAACACGTATGACCCCTGACCCCTGGTGTGTGTGTGTAACACATATGACCCCTGACCCCTGGTGTGTGTGTAACACGGCCCAGCTCACCTTGCAGCAGACGCAGAAGGCCTTGAGGGGGTTGAGGCCCAGCCAGCCAGAGTTTCCTGCCTCTCTGAAGCGGTTCATGAACTCTGTGTAGAGCGCCCTCTGGAGGGGAGACAGCCTGACCAGGATCACATGCTCGTCCTTGGAAGGCAGCTGGTACCTCAGGACATCGTGACCTCGCCTGTAGCAGACACAGGACAGACTCCTAATCAACCCAGCTCAGAAGGGTCACCCTCAGGTCCTCCTTCTCCTTACCACCTCCTCCTTCTCCTTACCACCTCCTTGTTACCACCTCCTCTTACCACACTCTCCCCCTCAACAACTCCCCCGACCTCTTCCTTACCACCTCCTCATCCCCCTCACCTGCTACTTCGCCCACCTCCTCCTTCTCCTTACCACCTCCTTCTTACCACCTCCTCTTCCCTTACCACACTCTCCCCCTCAACAACTCCCCCCACCTCCTCATCCCCCTCACCTGCTACTTCGCCCACCTCCTCCTTACCACCTCCTCCTCTTCCTTACCACCACCTTCTTACCACCTCCTCTTCCCTTACCACACTCTCCCCCTCAACAACTCCCCCCCACCTCTTCCTCACCACCTCCTCCTCCCCCTCAGCTACACTCCCTCCCTCCCTGCCTCCTCCCCCTCACCCCCTTACCTCTGGACGAACCCCTCCAGCAGGCTGTGCAGTACATGGCTGCGGTATCGCATCAGGCGCATGTCCTGTGGTGTGCTGTCCATACACTGGCCGTTCAGGATGGGCCTCTCAAACATGTTGCTGAACTCCTGCCGTGTGCCCAGGAAGTCCGGCCTCACAAAGTCCACCATGCACCAGTACTCGATCAGGTTGTTCTGCAGTGGGTAGCCTGTCAGCACCACCCGTCGCCGGGAGCGGATGTTCTTCAGAGCCTGGGAGGTGCTGGCGTGGTAGTTCTTGATGCGGTGGCCTTCGTCGCAGATCACAACGTCTGGGCCAGGACGAGCGATGGCTTTCTCAATCCCTGGACAGGACAGAGAGACAGGACACAGACCCGATGAATGACTGGCATTAATTGAAGTCAGGTGGCTGAGCGGATAGGGAATTCACCCTACTAGCCTCAGGAGGAGTGTCCCTGTACTTGCTGTGGGAAGTCACTCTGGATAAGAGCATCTGCTAACTGACTGAATATAAATAAATGCAATTCAAACAAATCTGAACCAACTTCTTTCCCTGTTCTGCTGTTTCCATTTATTTTATTCATGTATAAATATAGTTCAACAATATTTAATGAAAGTATTAATAAATTTAAAAATATCCACAGAACAATCAATACTGTATCCTACATGTCCAATAGTCTGCAAGAGTCTCACCCTTCATGAGCTCCTGCTGCCTGTCTTCCTCGTCCAGGTCGATGATGATTGGTCCAGTAGGCTTCTTGGACTTCCTCTTCTTGCCGCCCACAAAGCTCTTCTTGAGGGAGAGCAGGCGGTACATCTCATACCCCATCAGCAGCACACCTCCATCCCTGGACCAGTCCTCTACCACCCTGGCACGAGACACTGTGGTTCTGCACATGCACACACGCACACATCAGCCTGGTGGTCATCAGAGATGGGAAGTAACAAAGTACAAAATGTAGAAAGTAGAAAGGTTGAGCAAATGTTACGGAAAATAAGGTTTCTCGAAAGGCAGAAGGAGGGAGGAGCCTGAAGGCAAGGGAGCAAGGCCCTAGGAAAGGAGCCTACTTGTGTTCATCGTTGAGGATGTGGACCTTGAAGGAGCGTGGAGTGACAGAGGCTGGGTCACTGTCAGGGGGCAGGGCTTCAGGGGCAGGGAGCCACATATTAAACTCAGCCAGCCAATTCTGCAGTGTGTTTACCTGAAACACACAACTGTTACTGTGTAGGACCAGACACACAACTGCTACGGTGTAGAACTACACACAACTGTTACTGTGTAGAACTACACACAACTGTTACTGTGTAGGACTACACACAACTGTTACTGTGTAGGACTACACACAACTGTTACTGTGTAGGACTACACACAACTGTTACTGTGTAGGACTACACACAACTGTTACTGTGTAGGACTACGCACAACTGTTACTGTGTAGGACTACACACAACTGTTACTGTGTAGGACTACACACAACTGTTACTGTGTAGGACTACGCACAACTGTTACTGTGTAGGACTACGCACAACTGTTACTGTGTAGGACTACGCACAACTGTTACTGCGCCCAAACAAACATCAACAATGGGCACACACAAGCATAAACATGCACGCGCACACTCATACACACACAACTCCTGTACTCACTGGGACAATGGCGAGCACAGTGTGAGCCTGAGTGTGTCTCAGCAGGACGTCTGTAAAGGAGATAACCTGCAGGGTCTTTCCCAGCCCCATGCTGTGGGCCAGGATGCATCCAAACCCTGAGCTGCTTTTATAGCGCTCCAGAGACTCCACCAGGTTATCATACAGGAAGCGGATCCCTCCCACCTGCCACAGGAGAGGACACAGGGGGACAGGAGAGGACACAGAGGGACAGGAGAGGACACAGGGGGACAGGAGAGGACACAGAGGGACAGGAGAGGACACAGTGGGACAGGAGAGGACACAGGGGGACAGGAGAGGACACAGAGAGGCAGGAGAGGACACAGAGAGGCAGGAGAGGACACAGGGGGACAGAAGAGGACACAGAGGGACAGGAGAGGACACAGAGAGGCAGGAGAGGACACAGGGGGACAGGAGAGGACACAGAGGGACAGGAGAGGACACAGAGAGGCAGGAGAGGACACAGGGGGCCAGGAGAGGACACAGGGGGACAGTAGAGGACACAGAGGGACAGGAGAGGACACAGGGGGACAGGAGAGGACACAGAGAGACAGGAGAGGATACAGAGGGACAGGAGAGGACACAGAGAGACAGGAGAGGACACAGAGAGACAGGAGAGGATACAGGGGGACAGGAGAGGACAGAGGGACAGTACAGGACACAGAGGGACAGGAGAGGACACAGAGAGGCAGGAGAGGACACAGGGGGACAGGAGAGGACACAGAGAGACAGGAGAGGATACAGAGAGACAGGAGAGAACACAGGGGGACAGGAGAGGACACAGAGAGACAGGAGAGGACACAGAGAGACAGGAGAGGATACAGGGGGACAGGAGAGGACACAGAGAGGCACAGAGAGGACACAGGGGGACAGGAGAGGACACAGAGAGACAGGAGAGGACACAGAGAGGCAGGAGAGGACACAGGGGGACAGGAGAGGACACAGGGGGACAGGAGAGGACACAGAGAGACAGGAGAGGACACAGAGAGGCAGGAGAGGACACAGGGGGACAGTAGAGGACACAGGGGGACAGGAGAGGACACAGAGGGACAGGAGAGGACACAGAGAGGCAGGAGAGGACACAGGGGGACAGGAGAGGACACAGAGGGACAGGAGAGGACACAGGGGGACAGGAGAGGACACAGAGAGACAGGAGAGGACACAGGGGGACAGGAGAGGACACAGAGAGACAGGAGAGGACACAGGGGGACAGGAGGGGACACAGAGAGACAGGATAGGACACAGAGAGACAGGAGAGGACACAGGGGGACAGGAGGGGACACAGGGGGACAGGAGGGGAGACAGGAGGACAGGAGGGGACACAGAGGAACAGGAGAGGACACAGAGGGACATGAGAGGACAGGAGAAGACACATTTGGACAGGAGAGGACACGGAGGGTCAGGAGGAGACCCGCAGTGACATCGGTGGATGAATAAAATGCATGAATGAGCAGGTTAGGAAAAACCGGATTTTTAATGGAATCAAATTCTCATCATGATACACAAAACATTTTGGGTGTGTTTCTGTGTGTAATTGTATGTTGTGCAGGTGTGTATGGTGTATATGTGGTGGAGTCAAGTGGCTGAATGGTGAGGGAATTGGGCTAATAATTAGGACTAGGAGTCAGGTGGCTCAGCAGGTTAAGGGGTTGTTCTCATGATCGGAAGGTTGTGAGTTCGAACCCCGGCTGTGGCTATGGGACGTTGTGTCCTTGGGCAAGACACTTCACCCTACTTGCCTCAGGGAGGAATGTCCCTGTACTTGCTGTAAGTCGCTTTTGGTATTTATTTACTAATCAGAAGGTTGCAAGTTCAAACCCCGGCTGTGGCAACATGATGTTGTTTCCTACTTGCCTCTGGGGAATGTCCTTGTAATTGCTGTAAGTCGCTCTGGATAAGAGTCCTACCTGATGAGGTTTGACGGCCCGTGCCAGTTGTGGAGCCAGGAACAGATCTTCCTCCTCAGCAGGGTGGTTGATATTGACCAGGACTCTGCCCTGGCTGTCAGGCAGGTTGTGGGCGTCGTTGATGTGGGCACCACTGCTCTCCATGCCCCCTGCCCCCTCCACATCCTCCTCCCCAGACTCACTGCTGATCTGCAGCGCATCCTCATCACCAGAGCTCAGCTCAATCACATCTGGAGGGGGAAGAGAGGAGGAGAGAGAAGCATGCAGGGTGTGAAGTGAGCAGTTCTCTCCAGAGTTTATCAACAGCTCTGGAGGGCAAGTGACCCTTCCTCAGAGAGCGACAGCTGACCAGGGGGTACAAAGGATAGTGTGATTCACAGCAACTCACCCCCTCCGATGAACGGGGCTGGGGGCTTGATGTCCCTCCCCTCCCCCTCCTCCTCTCCTTCCCCCTCCCCCTCCTCCTCGCCAGAGCTGCTGTTGCTGCTGTCCAGACAGATTACTTCCTCCCTGGACAGGAAGCCAGCCACCACCTGGGACACCTCCTCTGACTTGCTGGCTGCCTCTTCTGTAGGAGAGACAGGGAGGGATTTTATTTTCAAATCCTTACATGATCTACTGGATGGAGGGAGGTGTGGAGGCTGACCTATCTGAGGCTCCAGTACAGGTGGGGGGGCAGGGAAGTCCTTCCTCTGCTGTTCCAGGCGGCGGCGTCTCTCCATCTCCTCCTGTTGGGCTGTCTGAGTCACTGCCTCCAGCTGATGCTCTTTCAACAGCTTCCTGAGGGGCAGAGCACAACGTCAGGCTAGGTGTGTGAGACAGTGTGTGTGAGAGAGAGTGTATGAGTGAGAGGGGCAACAGAGGGTTGATGTTTGGGCACCCTGTCCTGAAAACAATTCATGACCAGATCTATTAACACCATGTTGAATCTAATCAAATCAATTAACACCAGGATGGGTCTAAGCAGATCGATTAACACCATGATGGGACTTCATTCAACCCACCCCCAAAGATTTCATGTTTTTAACTATTGTTACCTGATATTCTTCCTCATGTGTGCCGGCTTGGAGAGCTTGGAGGGTTTAGATGACTTTGAAGACTTTGAAGACTTAGATGACTTTGATGACTTTGATGACTTGGAGGACCTCTGTTTCTTAGGCTTGCCCAATCGAGGCTTGTCTGGACAGGCCAGGGTCGGGAGGTGGGAAGGGGTGTGTGGTCTGGAGGAAGGCTGGGAGTGGGAGGGGGTGTGTGGTCTGGAGGAAGGCTGGGAGTGGGAGGGGGTGTGGGGTCTGGAGGAAGGCTGGAGGTGGGAGGGGGTGTGGGGTCTGGAGGAAGGCCTGGATGGAGGCTCAGACGAGGAGGGCTCTCCGGAGGGTGAGGTAGCTGAGGGGGAGTCCAGGCCTTCCTTGGAGGCATCAGCCTCTGACTCTGCTGCACTGGTCTGACCACTGTGAGGCAGCTCTGCCAGAGCAAGGGAGGAGGAGGGAGAGAAGGAAGGAGGAGAGAGGGAAGGAAGGAGGTGAGAGATGGAGGGAGGAGAGAGAGATGAAAGGAGGAGAGAGATGGGAGGAGAGAGAGATGGAAGGATGAGAGAGGGATGGAAGGAGAAGAGAGGGATGGAAGGAAGAGAGAGATGGAAGGAGGAGAGAGATGGAAGGAGGAGAGAGGGAATGAAGGAGAAGAGAGGGATGGAAGGAAGAGAGAGATGGAAGTAGGAGAGAGGGATGGAAGGACAAGAGAGGGATGGAAGGAAGAGAGAGATGGAAGGAGGAGAGAGATGGAAGGAGGAGAGAGGGAAGGAAGGAGGTGAGAGATGGAGGGAGGAGAGAGGGATGGAAGGAGGAGAGAGATGGAGGGAAGGAGAAACACAGTAATGAGGATTCATAGTTCATTAATGATGGGATTAAATGATTAGGGATTAATACGATTTTCTTATCAACGCTATTTTATTATTATGTCACATATATGTTCTATGTTTGCTGATTTCTGCCACAGTAAATTCTATGTTTGTAAACCTTGCATAGCGATTAAACCTCATTCTCTCATTCTCATTAAACATCTCGGTTTCGTAAAATCTTGAATGCTTCTGTTCTCAGATTATGGTTTATAATTTTTCTATGAATAATGGTTGAACACTGAGAAAAAATGTAACAAACATTGCTGGTGTTTGCAAACAGATCTGGAGAATTCCGTCCCTGTTTCCCCTTCGCCTGCACAACCTCGTTTTCTCCTGTTGTTATCTTGACAGTTTGGGATTTCTCACCATGTGTTAGTGTAGATACATGCCATCAGTGGGTGTTTGCAGATATAAATAAACACTATTATTGCACTGTACTATAAGTAGGGTTGGGTATCTTTTTTTTCCCGATCCCCATGCTGAACTGGTGTTGTGCCAAAATCACACTCCCTGCCAATATCTGCCTCCCCTACTCACGAACCCAGGCAAGTTGCTTCTGTATTTCTGCGAATCTTACTTGCAGATTTAGCTCTTCACTTAGTAAGGAATTTAGCCTGCGTTTTACTGTTCTTACTGAATTAATAGTTCTTTGAGTCCTTTAAGACAGCATATAGTTGTGTTTTAACAGATTAATTGAAAACAATAATACATGTTATTTATGTTGTTCAGAATTGCGATAAATATAACATGTTATGAGTTTTTATTTTAATTAGTATTTCTGTTTTGCTTTAAAAGACTCAGTATTGTTCTAGTTCTGATTCCGATTTCTAAACAGATTCTTGAAAAACAAATACATTACATAACAGTCCTTTATATTGACAATTATTTAAATGTAACAATATATGAATGTTTCTCTCATATATATCTCATAAGTACTTTAAAACTTTAATATATTGTTAAATTAAAATAATCTTCGGCTTCATCAACAACATCTATCCTTTGTGAAGTATGTTTGATTGTCTTAAGCATCTGTTTTGAGTGTTTTTTTTGGTGCTCTAGGCTGAGACAGCATCGACTAAACTCAGAGGCCACGCATTGAGATGACGACATCTCCACCCAGCCACTTACCAGCAACATCATCTTCATCATCTCCATCATTATCATCATCATCTTCCTCCATCTCCTCTTCTTCATCTTCCACATCCTCCTCCTCTTCCTCACTGTTGACGCTGGGTTCCAGGTCACTTCCTGAGCACGCCTCTCTTGACATGGCGTCTCGCTCTGAGAGCACTACCTACACATCTTCACCAAGGTACCTGAAACATCACAACATCATTAGGTTCAAGTTTGGTTTATTTTATTGTTTACATCTTCAGCCTTATTCACGAGACCATGTTCCTAACCAAACCTTCTGAGCGGTGAACAGGGCTGGACCCAACTACATCAAGTCTCTCCTCAGCCTTCCACCCCCACCTACTGTCTTCCTCTGACAACCGTCTGGTGGTCCCACAATTTCTTTAACAAAATATATTTCCTAGTAAGGTTAGGTTTGCTTGGCTTCTGTGATTTAATATCTGTGTATCTCTAGATGATGCCTGGATGGTTGCTTGGTCCTTAATATCTGTCAATCTCTAGATGATGCCTGGATGGTTGCTTGGTCCTTAATATCTGTCAATCTCTAGATGATGCCTGGATGGTTGCTTGGTCTTTAATATCTGTCAATCTCTACATGATGCCTGGATGGTTGCTTGGTCTTTAATATCTGTCAATCTCTACATGATGCCTGGATGGTTGCTTGGTCTTTAATATCTGTGTATCTCTACATGATGCCTGGATGGTTGCTTGGTCTTTAATATCTGTGTATCTCTACATGATGCCTGGATGGTTGCTTGGTCTTTAATATCTGTGTATCTCTACATGATTCCAGCCTGGGCCACACTGTTAGCCTGCTAGCAGCTAGGCTACCTAGCTACTGATTGTTATCTAACATGTTGGTTTACGATTTCACAATTAATTTGTTCCCTGGTTGATTTTTCTAACTAAATGGTTGAACACCGTTAAATCTATCGCTATCACGCCATCTAGAAAATGGCTTTTAGCACATTTATCTTTAAACCAACACAACTGAATGATCTAGACAGGCTAACAGGCTAACAGCTAGCAGCTTAGCTTAGCTACTGAGGAGCTTCTATTGTCCAGGATAGAGACAGGATAAAGACTCGGATAGTCAGCTGGACACATAAAGGTGCCAACATTAACTCTTCAAATTAATCAGATCCATGCCTACCTGTATCATTCCCTTTTAAAGTCCAGTCACAATGTGCTCATCAAGGTATTTTAAACTGTGTTATTATTTCAGTTACAGTTTATTCAGGGGTCACTTTTAGAAACGTCCCTCAGGCGCATGGAAACATTGAGCAACAGAAAGGTTCCGGCCAGACAGTCCGCTGGGGTTAGGCTTAAATAGGGTTAGGGTATCTGGGGTTAGGGTTAGGGAATCTGGGGTTAGGGTAACTGGGGTTAGGGTTAAATAGTACTTTAAGGGTAAGGGTATCTGGGGTTAGGCTTAAATAGGGTTACTAGGTATCTGGGGTTAGGCTTAAATAGTACTTTAAGGGTTAGGATACCTAGGGCGTGTTAAATAGTACTTTAAGGGTTAGGATACCTAGGGCGTGTTAAATAGTACTTTAAGGGTTAGAGTATCTGGGGCGTGTTAAATAAATACTTATTTTTGTGTAATGTGTCCAAGTTGGCACTTAATGCAAGTGAAGATGTTTTGTTGGTGTGACTGTGAAAGGGTCACACGGTGCTTTAGGATGTGGGCAATGCACCTCCCAATGCATTTAATAATGTTATTTATTTTAAAAACAGTTCACGCACACGAGCTTATACTAACATAAAATTCACAATATAAGTGTTTTATATAACTGTTTTGTGCGTTTTGTACACCGACACCCTGAAACCTCAATTCGATTACGTAACCGTCGCAGACTGATGACGCAGTAGATCCGCGCTCTGCAGCTCTTTTGTGTTTATTCACTTTCAGTGTTTCATGTATTTGTGTTTGTATTTAGACAATAAAGAAATGTTTTTGGTCAACCTAGTAATTCCTGTCGATTCGGACCGAGAAAACTCTTAGCCCAATGCAAAGGACTGCGCCAATATGAACAAAGGGTGGCTTGAACTCGAAAGTGATCCGGGTAAGAAATCAAGCTAATGTAGCTGCTAGCTCGTTAGCAACCATCCTTAGTAACAGTAAGTCTGTGTTAGGGTTAGTAAGGTTTAGTAAAGGTTAGTAAGGGTCAGGGTTTGTAAGGGTCAGGGTTAGTAAGGGTCAGGGTTAGTAAAGGTTAGGTTTAGTAAGTTTGTGTATCTTCATGTTAGGTTAGGGTTAGGGTTAGTAAGGGTCAGGGTTAGTAAGGGTTAGTAAGTTTGTCTATCTTCATGTTAGGTTAGGGTTAGTAAGGGTCAGAGTCAGTAAGGGTCAGGGTTAGTAAGGGTCAAGGTTAATAAGGGTCAGGGTTAGTAAGTTTGTCTATCTTCATGTTAGGGTTAGTAAGGTTTAGTAAGGGTTAGGATTAGTGAGGGTCAGGGTTAGTAAGGGCTAGGGTTAGTGAGGGTCAGGGTTAGTAAGGGCTAGGGTTAGTGAGGGTCAGGGTTAGTAAGTTTGTGTATCTTCATGTTAGGTTTGAACGTTGGCAGTAGAAGAGTTTGCTTGATTGTTTACTTCAGTTAGTCTCCTGTAGCTAAGCGAGTGTGTCAATAGTCCAGAGATGCTGTATTTCTTCACTAACGTTATATAATATAACCTCACTAATGAACGATCTGTTCACGTTATATAATAGTACCACACTAACGTAAGATCTGTTCACGTTATGTAATATTACCTCACTAACGGGTAATACTTCACAAATAAACTTGCCTTGCCTAACGGATGAACTGTTCACGTTATATATTTTTTCTCGGTTGCAGGTCTGTTCACACTGTTGGTGGAAGATTTTGGTATGTAAATAAGCATTTTGCCCAAATAGAATGGAGTGTTTTTTACCATTATCGTCACAAAACCTTGAAATTGTATTTATATTTACATTTTTTTCATGTAGCAGAACTAACAGACTTGTATCAAAACAAGAGAGAGCTTTTACAAAGACCATCGGTCACTGAGCAATGTTTGATTTCTAGGTGTGAAAGGAGTTCAAGTAGAGGAAATTTATGACCTTCAAAGCAAGTGTCCAAGGTATGAGCAATCAAACTGGTTCAGTTGTCTGTAGGCTTGGGGTACATATAACCTGGTTACATTTAGTCATTTTAAATGTACTCATTTTAGCAAACACACTTATCCAGAGCAACGTACAGCACATACAGAGACATTCCCCCCTCGGGCAGTAGGGTGAAGTTCCTTTCCCAAGGACACAACATCAAGATTCCTTAGCCAGAAATTGAACTCACGGCCCTCTGATCATTAGTCCATCGCCCTAACCACTCAACCACCTGACTCCCATAATTAGTATTGTTAGGCTTGATACCATTGCATGTTTTGTATTAGTTCTCACCATAAGTAACTGAGTAATTAGTTGAACTCAGTCCTCAGTGTAAAAGTGCCCATCCATGTTCATCTAACTCCTCTGATCCACTACAGCCCTGTGTATGGTTTCATCTAACTCCTCTGATCCACTACAGCCCTGTGTATGGTTTCATCTAACTCCTCTGATCCACTACAGCCCTGTGTATGGTTTCATCTAACTCCTCTGATCCACTACAGCCCTGTGTATGGTTTCATCTAACTCCTCTGATCCACTACAGCCCTGTGTATGGTTTCATCTTCCTGTTCAAGTGGATCGAGGAGCGCCGGTCTCGGAGGAAGGTTTCCACTCTGGTGGACGAGACCTCGGTTATCGACGATGACATTGTCAATGACATGTTCTTTGCCCACCAGGTGAGTCTTGTCAGTCATAAGGGCTGTGACTCACCAGGGTTGTGACTCAGAGTTGAGGAGATCTCCAGATAAAGATGGTTTGACATAATGGAACCCCGAGGCAAGAATTGAAGGATATCCCAGGAATTTGAGTTTAGCATAGGCCCATACTATATGAGACCAGATACCATGTTGTGCCCAGTGTGAAGTGTGTCTTAACTGTGTTGTGCCATTAGTCTAATGGAAGAGCCCCTTGTGTTTCAGCTCATCCCTAACTCCTGTGCTACTCACGCTCTACTGAGCGTGCTCCTAAACTGCAGCGGGGTGGAACTGGGCACCACCCTGAGCCGCATGAAGGCTTTTACCCAAGGCTTCAGTCCTGAGGTGACTAAATACACTCTCTCTGTCTCTCATACATGCACTATGGACGCATTATGGATGTGTCATATTTTTTTTAATGTTCCATGCTTCATATTTTTTCTATGACAAATCCTGACTAACAGTTTCCTTCTCCTTTTAGAGCAAAGGTTATGCTATTGGCAACGCACCAGAACTGGCCAAGGCACATAACAGCCATGCACGGTAGGGTTATGTCATAGTTCTGCACTGTAGGGTTCTGTCATAGTTCTGCATGGTAGGGTTCTGTCATAGTTCTGCATGGTAGGGTTCTGTCATAGTTCTGCATGGTAGGGTTCTAGCATAGTTCATGCACGGTAGGGTTCTGACATAGTTCATAAAGTAGGATTGTAGCATCTCTTTTCAGTTTCTCACGTCTATGTTCCTGTACCTGTTTCCATGGAGACCGGAGCCCAGACACCTTCCGGAAAAGCAGAATGGGATCAGTGCTGTGAGGACCATGGAGGCCTTTCACTTTGTCAGCTATGTGCCAATCAAAGAACGGCTGTTTGAGCTGGACGGACTCAAGACATACCCTATAGACCATGGTAAGGAGGCCTGGGGTCTGACTGAGGGTGAAGAGAGACAGACTGTTCTGTCCTGAGGGTGTAGGGAGACAGACTGTTCTGTCCTGAGGGTGTAGGGAGACAGACTGTTCTGTCCTGAGGGTGTAGGGAGACAGACTGTTCTGTCCTGAGGGTGTAGAGAGACAGACTGTTCTGTCCTGAGGGTGTAGGGAGACAAACTGTTCTGTGAGGTCAGACATGGTGTTGACTGTGTATTTTCGTCCACAGGGCCCTGGGGAGAACAGGAGGAGTGGACAGACAAGGCCCGACGGGTCATCATGGAGAGGATCGGACTGGCTACTGCTGGGTGAGATAGTCAGGGGGAAGAGATAGTCAGGGGGTAGAAATAGTCAGGGGGTAGAGATAGTCAGGGGGTAGGGATAGTCAGGGGGTAGAGCTAGTCACAGGGTAGAGATAGTCAGGGGGTAGAGATAGTCAGGGGGTAGAGATAGTCACAGGGTAGAGATAGTCACAGGGTAGAGATAGTCAGGGGGTAGAGATAGTCACAGGGTAGAGATAGTCAGGGGGTAGAGCTAGTCAGGGGGTAGAGCTAGTCACAGGGTAGAGATAGTCACAGGGTAGAGATAGTCAGGGGGTAGGGATAGTCACAGGGTAGAGATAGTCAGGGGGTAGAGATAGTCACAGGGTAGAGATAGTCAGGGAGTAGAGCTAGTCAGGGGGTTGAGATAGTCAGGGGGTAGAGATAGTCACAGGGTAGAGATAGTCACAGGGTAGAGGTAGTCACAGGGTAGAGATAGTCAGGGGATAGAGCTAGTCACAGGGTAGAGATAGTCAGGGGGTAGAGCTAGTCACAGGGTAGAGATAGTCAGGGGGTTGAGATAGTCACAGGGTAGAGATAGTCAGGGGTTAGAGATAGGCAGGGGGTAGGGATAGTCACAGGGTAGAGATAGTCAGGGGGAAGGATAGTCAGGGGGTAGGGATAGTCACAGGGTAGAGATAGTCAGGGGGTAGAGATAGTCACAGGGTAGAGATAGTGAGGGGGAACGATAGTCAGGGGGTAGAGATAGTCACAGGGTAGAGATAGTCAGGGGGTTGAGATAGTCAGGGGGTTGAGATAGTCACAGGGTAGAGATAGTCAGGGGGTAGAGATAGTCAGGGGTTTGAGATAGTCACAGGGTAGAGATAGTCAGGGGTTAGAGATAGTCAGGGGGTAGAGATAGTCAGGGGGTTGAGATAGTCACAGGGTAGAGGTAGTCAGGGGGTTGAGATAGTCAGGGGGTAGGGATAGTCACAGGGTAGAGATAGTCAGGGGGTAGGGATAGTCACAGCGTAGAGATAGTCAGGGGTTAGAGATAGTCAGGGGGTAGGGATAGTCACAGGGTAGAGATAGTCAGGGGTTAGAGATAGTCAGGGGGTAGAGATAGTCACAGGGTAGAGATAGTCAGGGGTTAGAGATAGTCAGGGGGTAGGGATAGTCACAGGGTAGAGATAGTCAGGGGGTAGAGATAGTCAGGGGGTAGAGATAGTCACAGGGTAGAGATAGTCAGGGGGTTGAGATAGTCAGGGGGTAGGGATAGTCACAGGGTAGAGATAGTCAGGGGGTAGAGATAGTCAGGGGGTAGGGATAGTCACAGGGTAGAGATAGTCAGGGGGTAGAGATAGTCAGGGGGTAGGGATAGTCACAGGGTAGAGATAGTCAGGGGGTAGAGATAGTCACAGGGTAGAGATAGTCAGGGGTTAGAGATAGTCAGGGGGTAGAGTTAGAGTCAGGGGGCATGGGGTCTAGCTAAATAGGTTGCTAACTTCAATGATTGGCTCACATGCTCTAACCGCTGTCCTTACCCCACCTCCTCCTCCTCTCCTCCTCTTCTCCACCTCCCCTCCACTTCTCCTCTTCCTCTTCTCCCATCATCTCATCTTCTCCTCCACCTCCTCCTCACCTCCACTTCTCCTCCCTCCTCTCCTCCTCTTCTCCTCCTTGTTACCTCCTCCTCCCCACCTATCCTCCTCTTCCTTCTCTCCTCTTCTACTCATCCCGTCCTCTTCTCCTCCTCCTCCCTATCTCTCCTCCTCCCCACCTCTCCTCCTCCTCCCCTCTTCTCCTCCTCCTCCCCTCCTCTCCTCCTCCCCACCTCTCCTCCTTCTCCCCTCCTCCCCACCTCTCCTCCTCACCCCCTCCGCTTCTCCTCCTCTTCCCCACCTCTTCTCCTTCTCCTCCCCTCCTCTTCTCCTCCTTTTCTCCTCAGAGAACCGTACCATGACATCCGCTTCAACCTAATGGCGGTGGTTCCAGACAGGAGGGTGAAGTACGAGTCCAAGCTGGAGATCCTGAAGAGGAACAGACAGACGGTTCTGGAGGGTCTCCAACAGGTACAACACACACACACACATGCACGCACACACTCACACACACATGCACGCACACCTCCACACACACATGCACGCACACACACTCACACACACACACACATGCACGAGTATGTACACACACACACACACACACACACACACACACTCTTAGCAGTGGTGGGATAGCAAGGTCAGTATTGTGTGACATCACAGAATGTGCTTCCTGTTGTCCCCCAGCTGATCCGACTCACCCAGCCTGAGCTGGTCCAGGACAAGAAGCCACAAGAATCCTCCCCCTCTGAGGACACGCCCTCCATCAAAAAGGAGGCGGAGCCAGAACCGGTCACCTCAGAACAGGATCCCTCAGGTGAACGAGTATTCAGATGGAGGGATACATGGCGAGACAGATGGTGGGCGTCATGCAGATGATGTTGTCAGGTACACAGCCAGTGTTTGACTCTCAGGCTGATGTGTTGTGTGTTCAGCAGCCCATCCCCATCCCCAGGCCCATCCCCATCCCCAGGCCCAGGTCCATCCCCAGGTCCATCCCCAGGCCCAGCGCAGCTCCTCTAGCCGGTCCAGAGCTACGGGGAAGACTCCAGCAGGACCTCCGCCCACGTCCAGTAGCCCCCACTCCCTTGTCCAGCGGCTTCCTGCCTTTCTGGACAACCACAACTACGCCAAGTCCCCTCTTCAGGTGTGTGTTACACCTTCCTGGTGTGTGTGGCACCATGCAGCTGTGTGTGTTACACCTTCCTGGTGTGTGTGGCACCATGCAGCTGTGTGTGTTACACCTTCCTGGTGTGTGTGGCACCATGCAGCTGTGTGCTACACCTTCCTGGTGTGTGTGGCACCATGCAGCTGTGTGTGTTACACCTTCCTGGTGTGTGTGGCACCATGCAGCTGTGTGTGTTACACCTTCCTGGTGTGTGTGGCACCATGCAGCTGTGTGTGTTACACCTTCCTGGTGTGTGTGGCACCATGCAGCTGTGTGTGTTACACCTTCCTGGTGTGTGTGGCACCATGCAGCTGTGTGTGTTACACCTTCCTGGTGTGTGTGGCACCATGCAGCTGTGTGTGTTACACCTTCCTGGTGTGTGTGGCACCATGCAGGTGTGTGCTACACCTTCCTGGTGTGTGTGGCACCATGCAGGTGTGTGCTACACCTTCCTGGTGTGTGTGGCACCATGCAGCTGTGTGTGTTACACCTTCCTGGTGTGTGTGGCACCATGCAGGTGTGTGCTACACCTTCCTGGTGTGTGTGGCACCATGCAGCTGTGTGTTACACCTTCCTGGTGTGTGTGGCACCATGCAGCTGTGTGTTACACCTTCCTGGTGTGTGTGGCACCATGCAGCTGTGTGTGGCACCATGCAGCTGTGTGTTACACCTTCTGGTGTGTGTGGCACCATGCAGTTGTGTGTTTACAAGAGTTCTGAATATGAGAATCTGTGATCTAGTGAGTTCTGGTGTGTGTGTGTGACAGGAGGAGGAAGATCTGGCTGCAAGTCGCTCACGTGGGGCGAGGCCTCCACAGGCCTCTTTCTCAGACGAGGAGGATGACTATGAGGAAGAGGAGGAGGAGGAGGTGACGGGCGCAGCTGCCATGCCCAGCAGGTTAGCATCTGTTAGCATCCTTGCACAGCTGCCATGCCCAGCAGGTTAGCCTCTGTTAGCATCCTTGCACAGCTGCCATGCCCAGCTGGTTAACATATGTTAGCATCCTTGCACAGCTGCCATGCCCAGCAGGTTAACATCTGTTAGCATCCTTGCACAGCTGCCATGCCCAGCTGGTTAACATCTGTTAGCATCCTTGCCCAGCAGGTTAACATCTGTTAGCATCCTTGCATTTCTATAGTCATGGCCAGAATTGTTGACATCACAACACGAGAACAACACGAGAATAGAACAACAAGTCTATAGTATTATATAACCCTAACCCAGTCTATAGTATTGTATAACCCTAACCCAGTGTATAGTATTAGATAACCCTAACCCAGGGTATAGTACTATATAACCCTAACCCAGTGTATAGTATTATATAACCCTATCCCAGTGTATAGTAATATTTAACCCTAACCCAGTGTATAGTACTATATAACCCTAACCCAGTGTATAGTATTATATAACCCTAATCCAGTGTATAGTATTATATAATGCTAACCCAGTGTATAGTATTATATAACTCTAACCCAGTGTATAGTATTATATAACTCTTACCCAGTGTATAGTATTATATAACCCTAACCCAGTGTATAGTATTATATAACTCTTACCCAGTGTATAGTATTATATAATCCTAACCCAGTGTATAGTATTATATAACTCTTACCCAGTGTATAGTATTATATAACCCTAACCCAGTGTATAGTATTATATAACCGTAACCCAGTGTATAGTATTATATAACCGTAACCCAGTGTATAGTATTATATAACTCTTACCCAGTTTATAGTATTATATAACTCTTACCCAGTGTATAGTATTACTGGGATAGTTGCTGCACACCTCTAAGGACTGTCCGTCTCCTCTTGATGTGACCTGTCAGGTTCCGGCGCAAGGCTGGCCTCCGTCCACGGCCTGCAGGGGGCGTGTCAGGTGGGCCGCTTGCCCTGAGTGTCCTGACAGAGAAGTTAAAGAAGGAGGTGCAGCTTCAGGATGCTATGACCACGCCGCTCTCCGTCCGCACCGAGGGCCGTGGGGGTGGCATCAGCATCACGGCAGCATCACAGCCCTCCCCTACACCCAGCAATGAGAGCACCGACACCGCTTCTGAGATTGGCAGCGCCTTCAACTCCCCGCTGCGGTCCCCGGCTCGCTCGCAGGCGGCCACGCGGCCCTCTAGCCCTGTGGCTTCCCACCTGACCCGCGTGCTGTTTGGGGAAGATGAGGGCCAGCGGCTGGATGCCCGGCATCACCGTGCCGTGCGAGAACTGGGGCCTTCAGTCTGCACCGCCTTGCTGCACCTGCAAGAGAACGGAGTCCTCTACACCCTGCCTCCACCTGGTACATACACCCTGCCTCCACCTGGTACATACACCCTGCCTCCACCTGGTACATACACCCTGCCTCCACCTGGTACAGACACCCTGCCTCCACCTGGTACATACACCCTGCCTCCACCTGGTACATACACCCTGCCTCCACCTGGTACATACACCCTGCCTCCACCTGGTACATACACCCTGCCTCCACCTGGTACATACACCCTGCCTCCACCTGGTACATACACCCTGCCTCCACCTGGTACATACACCCTGCCTCCACCTGGTACAGACACCCTGCCTCCACCTGGTACATACACCCTGCCTCCACCTGGTACATACACCCTGCCTCCACCTGGTACATACACCCTGCCTCCACCTGGTACATACACCCTGCCTCCACCTGTTACATACACCCTGCCTCCACCTGGTACATACACCCTGCCTCCACCTGGTACATACACCCTGCCTCCACCTGGTACAGACACCCTGCCTCCACCTGGTACATACACCCTGCCTCCACCTGGTACATACACCCCGCCTCCACCTGGTACATACACCCCGCCTCCACCTGGTACAGACACCCCGCCTCCACCTGGTACAGACACCCCGCCTCCACCTGGTACATACACCCTGCCTCCACCTGGTACATACACCCTGCCTCCACCTGGTACATACACCCTGCCTCCACCTGTTACAGACACCCCGCCTCCACCTGGTACATACACCCTGCCTCCACCTGGTACAGACACCCCGCCTCCACCTGGTACAGACACCCTGCCCCTAACCACCTGTACCCTGCCTCCAACGTAGAAATGCCCTGCCTCTGTACCGTGCCTCCACCAATATCCATAATTCCTTAATTTCCTCCACAGCAGGGACGTCATCGGAGGAACCCAGGACAGCCCCTCCCCCAGAGAAGAGGGAGCAGGGGGGGAGCCCTGGAGAGGGAGGGGGAGGCCAGGGGGAAGTGAAGGAGGAGGACAATAAAGAGGGGATGGAAATCAAACCATGTAAAATCGTCTCCACGGAAACCACAGAAGGCAACAAACCTTTTGGAGAGAAATACAATCCTAAAGTTAGTATGGTTCTATAGTATTAGATAACCCTAACTCTAACCCAGTGTAGTATTAGAGTAGTATTAGAGCTAGGTAGAGGTGCGACTCCAGACTAGGACTGAGGCAGTGCAGGGTAGAGGTGTGACTCCAGACTAAGACTGAGGCAGTGCAGGGTAGAGGTGTGACTCCAGACTAAGACTGAGGCAGTGCAGGGTAGAGGTGTGACTCCAGACTAAGACTGAGGCAGTGCAGGGTAGAGGTGTGACTCCAGACTAAGACTGAGGCAGTGCAGGGTAGAGGTGTGACTCCAGACTAAGAGTGAGGCAGTGCAGGGTAGAGGTGTGACTCCAGACTAAGACTGAGGCAGTGCAGGGTAGAGGTGTGACTCCAGACTAAGACTGAGGCAGTGCTGGGTAGAGGTGTGACTCCAGACTAAGAGTGAGGCAGTGTGACTCTAGGGTGAGAGTGAGGCAGCTGTGACTCCAGGCTGCGTCAGTGAGGCAGTGTGACTCTAGGCTGAGAGTGAGGCAGCTATGACTCCAGGCTGTGTTTCTGTTCCAGGAGCTGCTAGCTCTTCTCAGGTGTGTGGAGGCTGACATTACCAGCTATGAAGTCTTTCTGAAGGAGGAAGTGGAGAAAAGGAAAAAATACAAAGTTTGTTTTCACGTCAACTTTTGGGGGGGGGGGGGGGGGGGGTGAATATGAAACTAGTATTATAAAAATTTTATTTGAATAATAATAAGAAGAAGAAGAAATCAGTAATGCGTAGGGCTTTGAACCTAACTATGTTTTGACTCGTAGATTGATGACCAGAGGAGAACACACAATTATGATGAGTTCATCTGCACATTCATATCCATGCTGGCCCAGGAAGGTAAGTGGACCCTCATCTCTCTTCTGGTCTGTTCCATTCCTGTGCCCCCTCCTCCTTCTCCAGGATGTTCCATTCCTGTACCCCCTCCCCCTTCTCCAGGATGTTCCATTCCTGTGCCCCCTCCCCCTTCTCCAGGATGTTCCATTTCAGGACAATGAATGATTTGAAGTTCTCTTTATGTCAGTCCCTGTGTTTGGAGCTCTCAGGTATTGCTAACCAGCCTCCCAATGTCAACATGACTCCAGTCATGAAGGAATGTTTCAGTTAATGGTTGGGCAGTAAACTTCTTCTGGGAGTGCTACGAAACCTTAGAAAATGGTGCTAGTCTATGAATTTAGCTGACCTCCTGTGCTCCAGAATGTGGTGTGGGTGTAATCCCAGCCTTAACCCTCCAACCTTAACCCTCCAGCCTCTAGCCTTAACCCTCCAGCCTCTAGTCTTAACCCTAACCCTCCAGCCTTAACCCTCCAGCCTTAACCCTAACCCTCCAGCCATAACCCTCCAGCCTTAACCCTAACACTCCAGCCTCTAGCCTTAACCCTAACCCTCCAGCCTTAACCCTCCAGCCTTAACCCTCCAGCCTCTAGCCTTAACCCAAACCCTCCAGTCTCCAGCCTTAACCCTCCAGCCTCTAGCCTTAACCCTAACCCTCCAGCCTTAACCCTCCAGCCTTAGCCCTCTAGCCTTAACCCTCCAGCCTCTAGCCTTAACCCTCCAGCCTCTAGTCTTAACCCTAACCCTCCAGCCTTAACCCTCCAGCCTTAACCCTAACCCTCCAGCCATAACCCTCCAGCCTTAACCCTAACACTCCAGCCTCTAGCCTTAACCCTAACCCTCCAGCCTTAACCCTCCAGCCTTAACCCTCCAGCCTCTAGCCTTAACCCAAACCCTCCAGTCTCCAGCCTTAACCCTCCAGCCTCTAGCCTTAACCCTAACCCTCCAGCCTTAACCCTCCAGCCTTAGCCCTCTAGCCTTAACCCTCCAGCCTCTAGCCTTAACCCTAACCCTACAGCGTTAAACCTCTAGCCTTAACCCTCCAGCCTTAACCCTAACCCTCTAGCCTTAACCCTCCAGCCTCTAGCCTTAACCGTCCAGCCTTAACCCTCCAGCCTTAATACTCCAGCCTCTAGCCTTAACCCAAACCCTCCAATCTCCAGCCTTAACCCTGCAGCCTCTAGCCTTAACCCTAACCCTCCAGCCTTAACCCTCTAGCCTTACCCTCCAGCCTCTAGCCTTAAACTTAACCCTACAACCTTAAACCTCAAGCCTTAACCCTCCTGCCTTAACTCTCCAGCATTAACCCTCCTGCCTTAACCCTCCAGCCTTAACCCTCCAGCCTCTAGCCTTAATCCTAACCCCTGACCCTTAACTCTCCAGCCTTGACTTGCCTTTTCTATAGTTCATGAGTATGGATATGCTGTTGTACAAATATATGAATCACATCATCTTTGTATCTGACCCTCCTCCTCTCCTCCTCCTCTCCTCCTCCTCCTCCCTTCCTCCTCCCTTCCTCCTCCTCTCCTCCTCCTCCTCCTCCTCCTCCTCCTCCTCCTCCTCCTCCTCCTCCTCCTCTTCCTCCTCTCCTCTCCTCTCCTCTCCTCCTCCTCCCTTCCTCCTCCCTTCCTCCTCCCTTCCTCCTCCTCCTCCTCCTCCTCCTCCTCCTCCTCCTCTTCCTCCTCTCCTCCTCCCTTCCTCCTCCCTTTCTCCTCCTCCTCTCCTCTCCTCCTCCTCCCTTCCTCCTCCCTTCCTCCTCCTCCCTTCTTCCTCCTCCTCCTCCTCCTCCCTTCCTCCTCCTCCTCTCCTCCTCCTCCTCCTCTCCTCCTCCTTGTCTGCAGGCATGCTCGCCAGTCTTGTGGAGCAGAACATTTCTGTTCGTCGGCGGCAGGGCGTCAGCATTGGCCGGCTGCACAAACAGAGGAAGCCAGACCGCAGGAAGCGCTCACGACCCTACAAGGCCAAGCGCCAGTGACCAATCACAGCCCTCTGTACTGTTGGGGCTGACCAATCACAGCCCTCCATACTGTTGCAGCTGTGTCCCACAACACTCATCTGCAGGATCACATGTAGCTCCTATCATGTTGGTCTCCTTAGAAACATGTGACTCTTCTGAACTGTGATGATCCGAGGGTCGGGGTTCCACTCTCTTCTTCTCTGCTTCAGGACAGTTGCTTCTTTATGAATGTCTTAAGTAACGACTCTCAGTCCACTGTAAAGGAGTGATGTTGTGATCCACTGGATCAGAAGCTGGAAGGACCTCTGTGTTGACAGGTTTGTCAGGATGAATTCTGTGGTTTTGTATATATGAACTTGTTGGTGTTTTCTCTGCAGTGTAACTCTTGTACCATCTTCTAACCATGTCACGTAGAATTTCAATAAAGTCCCCTTCTACCCTGCTGACATTGTTGGTTAAATTCATTTGAGAGACACTTGAATGAATTGGATGTGGGTGATAAGAGTCAGATGGCTCAACGGTTAAGGCGTTGGCCTCATGATCGGAAGGTTGTGAGATCGTGCCCCGGCTGTGGCTATGTGATGTTGTGTCCTTGGGCAAGGCACTTCACCCTACTTGCCTCAGGGAAAATGTCCCTGTACTTACTGTAAGTTGCTTTGGATAAAAGTGTATGTCAAATGAATAAATGTAAATGATAAGAACCAAGATTCTGCGATTGTGCAGATGTAGTGACTCTACCTGTCCGCTAGATGGAGCAACAGTTAGAAAATCATGCTCGTAATCAGAAGGAACCTAGTTAGAACCTCGGCTGTGCCAACAGAATGAGGTTTAATCGCTATGCAAGATTTACAAACATAGAATTCACTATGGCAGAAAAGAGCAAACACAGAACATGTATGTGACATAATAAAAATTAAAACATAGGATACAAATAACATAAGTACAAAGTGGGCTCTAGCTGTACAGGTGTGTGTGTGTGTGGGGGGGGGGGGGTATAACTATAGTGAGTTAGTGCAAAGAAGGATGGGTATATATAGTACGGGGGGTATACATGACGTTGTGTCCTTGGGCAAGGCACTTCACCCTACTGTCCTCAGGGGGGAATTTCCTGGACTGCTGTAAATCACTGGATTAGAGCGTCTGATAATGACTAAATGTAAACGCTACAAATGATTCCATATCAATATAGACCTGCACGCATATAAAATCACACTTTATGTGTGAAACTTATCAAGAGGAAATATTACCGCTTGAATTATTTTGGGTATCATCTAAATCTTATTCTGCGCTGGTTTCTCCGAGCCCAGTGCCACGCGCCTGACCCCTCCTCCCCTCCTCGAGCCCTGGCTGATCTCACACTCGGATGTAGGGCTCGCGCACGTAGTATCGCTCCCACTCCTTGCGTCAGCGCGCGTGCTCTGTCACCCTTTTCCGCGCGTGCTCCGTAGAGGATGCTGAATTGTAGGTGATGATGGCGGAAGGAACAGCAGCGCTGAGTTCTAACTGAGTGTTTTATACAACAGTAGAACCCTCTTCAACATCGTTTCTCGCCTTCAAATAATCTCCAGAAACGATGGGAAACGAAGCCAGCCTCGAGGGAGAGGCCCAGGGGGGGCAGGGGGGCTCCGCTGTTCCGGCCACCGGGGCTTCCGCTTCCATTTCAGCACCACGGGGCTCTGGACAGCTCATCAAGCCCAGCAATGGAGCTCCGGCAGGAGGGACGGGCCCCGGAGCCGGGCCAGGGATTAACAGGTAGTCCACTATGTAGGACACTTCTGGGTAAAACTGTGTCACTGAGACAACATCCTATTCTGATGGAAATTATGCAGTAGGACGGATCTTATCGGGATCTTTGGTCTGTAATAAAAGTGTCTGAGAGAAAATGCAGTTGATGCATTAATTATTTATTTTAAATCATTGTCACCATATATTAACCAAACAAATTATTTTAAACAGATTATTGGCTTTTATTGTGTATTGTGGAATATTTTATAGATGCATAGCGTGAACACCAGACAATCTTTTGTGGGCTAAAAGAATGATGGTAATCTGGTTCAACTAGGTTGCATTTTCTATTCTAGAAACGCATTGTGATATTTCCTTATTCTATATTACCTGTTTGTGTTCATATCCGTCGGAAATCACTGATTATTCCTGAATTCCACGCCTGCAAAAGGCAAAGCTGGTGGGGTGGAGGGGGAGGGGGTGGCGTCTATCAAATGTTTTGGCATTTCGCCCCTCCGGATTTTCTGATAATGATTGTCAGATATAAACTGGTTAAAATGTTACTCTGCTGAATGTCACTAAAGCTCCGGTGAGTCAGTTTCACGTGACAAAGACAAACACAAAAAAGACTATGAAGTCCACGGTTGGGAAATGTGTAGGTTAAGGCCATAAAGATGCTAAAACGACTTGATAGATAAGATTAGATAAACCTTTATTTGTCCTCCAGGGGGGGAAATTGCAACAGGGTAATGTAAAGCAGGGTAAAGTAAAGCAGGGTAATGTAAAGCAGGGTAATGTAAGTGCACCAGATACTGAGATCCTACATGTCATCCTGACGGCCACGCCTTCATTATGTAGACCAGCGTTGTTGACGTAAATGCACGTGGTTTATTTTCCCATCAGGACTGGATTATTAACATAATGCGGGTGTGCAACCTAACATAACAATACGTATCTGGTGAGTAGGAAGGATAGTACCACGCTAAGGAGAACCCGGTCATATTATATGCCACATGATCTGCCGCTAGTGTTTGCTGATGTCAATGGCGTCAGCCTGGCCTCAGATAGTTTGACAGTTGGTGGGGTGGGGGGGTGGGGTTGGGGGGTGGGGTTCTCTCTGTATTCTACAGTGGCTGGTGGGGTTCTCTCTGTATTCTACAGTGGCTGGTGGAGTTCTCTCTGTATTCTACAGTGGCTGGTGGAGTTCTGTCTGTATTCTACAGTGGTTGGTGGAGTTCTGTCTGTATTCTACAGTGGTTGGTGGAGTTCTGTCTGTATTCTACAGTGGTTGGTGGGGTTCTGTCTGTATTCTACAGTGGTTGGTGGGGTTCTCTCTGTATTCTACAGTGGCTGGTGGGGTTCTCTCTGTATTCTACAGTGGCTGGTGGGGTTCTCTCTGTATTCTACAGTGGCTGGTGGGGTTCTGTTTGTATTTTACAGTGGCTGGTGGGGTTCTCTCTGTATTCTACAGTGGTTGGTGGGGTTCTCTCTGTATTCCACAGTGGCTGGTGGGGTTCTGTTTGTATTTTACAGTGGCTGGTGGGGTTCTCTCTGTATTCTACAGTGGTTGGTGGGGTTCTCTCTGTATTCTACAGTGGCTGGTGGGGTTCTGTCTGTATTCTACAGTGGCTGGTGGGTTTCTCTGTATTCTACAGTGGCTGATGGGGTTCTCTCTTTATTCTACAGTGGCTGGTGGGGTTCTGTTTGTATTCTACAGTGGTTGATGGGGTTCTCTCTGTATTCTACAGTGGCTGATGGGGTTCTCTCTGTATTCTACAGTGGCTGGTGGGGTTCTGTCTGTATTCTACAGTGGCTGGTGGGGTTCTCTCTGTATTCTACAGTGGCTGGTGGGGTTCTCTCTGTATTCTACAGTGGCTGGTGGGGTTCTGTTTGTATTCTACAGTGGCTGGTGGGGTTCTGTCTGTATTCTACAGTGGCTGGTGGGGTTCTCTCTGTATTCTACAGTGGCTGGTGGGGTTCTCTCTGTATTCTACAGTGGCTGGTGGGGTTCTGTCTGTATTCTACAGTGGCTGGTGGGGTTCTCTCTGTATTCTACAGTGGCTGGTGGGGTTCTGTCTGTATTCTACAGTGGCTGGTGGGGTTCTGTCTGTATTCTACAGTGGCTGGTGGGGTTCTCTCTGTATTCTACAGCGGCTGGTGGGGTTCTCTCTGTATTCTACAGTGGTTGGTGTGGTTCTCTCTGTATTCTACAGTGGCTGGTGGGGTTCTCGCTGTATTCTACAGTGGCTGGTGGGGTTTTCGCTGTATTCTACAGTGGTTGGTGGGGTTCTCTCTGTATTCTACAGTGGTTGGTTGGGTTCTCTCTGTATTCTACAGTGGCTGGTGGGGTTCTGTTTGTATTTTACAGTGGCTGGTGGGGTTCTCTCTGTATTCTACAGTGGTTGGTGGAGTTCTGTCTGTATTCTACAGTGGTTGGTGGGGTTCTCGCTGTATTCTACAGTGGTTGGTCGGGTTCTTGCTGTATTCTACAGTGGTTGGTGGGGTTCTCTCTGTATTCTACAGTGGTTGGTGGGGTTCTTGCTGTATTCTACGGTGGCAAATCTGAAGACGAGATCTCAGACCAAACATTTCAATAAACCACTATATCAGGGAGTCAGGTGGCTCAGCGGTTAAGATGTTGTGCTTATGATCGGAAGATTGTGAGTTTGATTCCCGGCTGTGACGTGTCCTTGGGCAAGGCATTTCACCCTACTTGCCTCAGGGAGAATGTCCCTGTACTTGCTGTAAGTCGCGTTGGGTAAAAGTGTTGACTCTTGCTAAATGTAAATATCACCCACCCACCCATTTTAATGAAATGGTGTGTAAGGGTGTCTAGGGGTCTAGGGGTCTGCCTGCCTGCCTGCCTGCCTGCCTGCCTGCCTGCCTGCCTGCCTGCCTGTCTGTCTGTCTGTCTGTCTGTCTGTCTGCCTGTCTGCCAGTCTGTCTGCCAGTCTGTCTGTCAGCCAGTCTGTCTGTCTTTGAGCCGGGTCCAGCTCTGAGGAACTGTGAGCCAGATCTAGGGGTCCAGCCTGAGGAACTGTGAGCCAGATCTAGGGGTCCAGCCTGAGGAACTGTGAGCCAGATCTAGGGGTCCAGCCCTGAGGAAGTGTGATCCAGATCTAGGGGTCCAGCCTGAGGAAGTGTGACCCGGATCTAGGGGTCCAGCCTGAGGAAGTGTGACCCGGATCTAGGGGTCCAGCCTGAGGAAGTGTGACCCAGATCTAGGGGTCCAGCCTGAGGAAGTGTGACCCAGATCTAGGGGTCCAGCCCTGAGGAAGTGTGACCCAGATCTAGGGGTCCAGCCCTGAGGAAGTGTGACCCAGATCTAGGGGTCCAGCCTGAGGAAGTGTGACCCAGATCTAGGGGTCCAGCCTGAGGAAGTGTGACCCAGATCTAGGGGTCCAGCCTGAGGAAGTGTGACCCAGATCTAGGGGTCCAGCCCTGAGGAAGTGTGACCCAGATCTAGGGGTCCAGCCCTGAGGAAGTGTGACCCAGATCTAGGGGTCCAGCCCTGAGGAAGTGTGACCCAGATCTAGGGGTCCAGCCCTGAGGAAGTGTGACCCAGATCTAGGGGTCCAGCCCTGAGGAAGTGTGACCCAGATCTAGGGGTCCAGCCTGAGGAAGTGTGACCCAGATCTAGGGGTCCAGCCTGAGGAAGTGTGACCCAGATCTAGGGGTCCAGCCCTGAGGAAGTGTGACCCAGATCTAGGGGTCCAGCCCTGAGGAAGTGTGACCCAGATCTAGGGGTCCAGCCCTGAGGAAGTGTGACCCAGATCTAGGGGTCCAGCCTGAGGAACGTCCCTCTGTCAGACTGTAGAGTCACAATGGTCCCACTCTCAAAGTGAAGGAATGGGCTGGAAAAGAGAGGCTGTAAATGTGCATCATCCTTTCACAGGAAGTGAGTAGCCATGAACCAGGAAGCAGGTAGACCGACTTCTTTTAGAGTGAGGAAGTACGCATGGTCTGGTTGGAACTTTATTCTTGGATAATCATGTGAATCAGACAGGCTGGCTCTGGATTCATCCAGGGAACTCCTTTCATGTTTCCTCATATATTTTAGACCAGAATTGGTGTAGTACTGCAGCTGTGTATGTACTGCATTGTACCTGCGGAGAGATCAGACGATGGCCATAATCCATTCTGTGCAGGAATGTTCTGTCCATTCTGTGCGCACATTTTCTCCCCACAGTTTTGTCTCTCACTTTCTCACACACAAACACGCATACAACTATAAGAGTACTACATCCAGAGGATTTCCTAAATCTGCTGCCTGTACACTCATCATAATCACTGGTACCTGCTATACTCATCACCATACTCACTGGTACCTGCTATACTGATCATCATACTCACTGGTACCTGCTATACTGATCATCATACTCACTGGTACCTGTTATACTCATCACCATACTTACTGGTACCTGCTATACTGATCATCATACTCACTGGTACCTGTTATACTCATCACCATACTTACTGGTACCTGCTATACTGATCATCATACTCACTGGTACCTGCTATACTCATCACCATACTCACTGGTACCTGCTATACTGATCATCATACTCACTGGTACCTGCTATACTCATCACCATACTCACTGGTACCTGCTATACTGATCATCATACTCACTGGTACCTGCTATACTCATCACCATACTCACTGGTACCTGCTATACTCATCACCATACTCACTGGTACCTGCTATACTGATCATCATACTCACTGGTACCTGCTATACTCATCACCATACTTACTGGTACCTGCTATACTGATCATCATACTCACTGGTACCTGTTATACTCATCACCATACTTACTGGTACCTGCTATACTGATCATCATACTCACTGGTACCTGCTATACTCATCACCATACTCACTGGTACCTGCTATACTGATCATCATACTCACTGGTACCTGCTATACTCATCACCATACTCACTGGGACCTGCTATACTGATCATCATACTCACTGGTACCTGCTATACTCATCACCATACTCACTGGTACCTGCTATACTGATCATCATACTCACTGGTACCTGCTATACTGATCACCATACTCACTGGTACCTGTTATTATGATCAGCATGGTCACATTGCTAAAGGAGACCAGCTTGTGTTTAGGTAGCCAGGCTCTGAGTGGATGCAGTCTGTTAAAGCAGGACTCTTGAGTTAGCCTGTTCAGGACTCTTAAGTTAGCCTGTTCAGGACTCTTAAGTTAGTCTGTTCAGGACTCTTGAGTTAGCCTGTTCAGGACTCTTGAGTTAGCCTGTTCAGGGCTCTTGAGTTAGTCTGTTCAGGACTCTTGAGTTAGTCTGTTCAGGACTCTTGAGTTAGCCTGTTCAGGACTCTTGAGTTAGTCTGTTCAGGACTCTTGAGTTAGCCTGTTCAGGACTCTTGAGTTAGTCTGTTCAGGACTCTTGAGTTAGCCTGTTCAGGACTCTTAAGTTAGTCTGTTCAGGACTCTTGAGTTAGTCTGTTCAGGATTCTTGAGTTAGCCTGTTCAGGACTCTTGAGTTAGTCTGTTCAGGACTCTTGAGTTAGTCTGTTCAGGACTCTTGAGTTAGTCTGTTCAGGACTCTTGAGTTAGCCTGTTCAGGACTCTTAAGTTAGTCTGTTCAGGACTCTTGAGTTAGTCTGTTCAGGACTCTTGAGTTTGTCTGTTCAGGACTCTTGAGTTAGCCTGTTCAGGACTCTTAAGTTAGTCTGTTCAGGACTCTTGAGTTAGTCTGTTCAGGATTCTTGAGTTAGCCTGTTCAGGACTCTTGAGTTAGTCTGTTCAGGACTCTTGAGTTAGTCTGTTCAGGACTCTTGAGTTAGTCTGTTCAGGACTCTTGGGTTAGCCTGTTCAGGACTCTTGAGTTAGTCTGTTCAGGACTCTTGAGTTAGCCTGTTCAGGACTCTTGAGTTAGTCTGTTCAGGACTCTTGAGTTAGCCTGTTCAGGACTCTTGAGTTAGTCTGTTCAGGACTCTTGAGTTAGTCTGTTCAGGACTCTTGAGTTAGTCTGTTCAGGACTCTTGAGTTAGCCTGTTCAGGACTCTTGAGTTAGTCTGTTCAGGACTCTTGAGTTAGCCTGTTCAGGACTCTTGAGTTAGTCTGTTCAGGACTCTTGAGTTAGTCTGTTCAGGCAGGATCACGCTTTATTGGTTTCTTATTGCTGCTACAGGAACTGTGACAATGTTGTTGTTTCGGAGTGATCAGCCATTATTTTGAATCTCCTGATGGATGTTTACACTTTTAGATCTTGGTTATCTGCTGCAATTCTTCCACTATTTGTAACAACAAGTATAAACATAATGTAAATGGAACATGTTACAGGACAGAGTAGCCAGTGTGTAATCTTTGTTCCCCAGACAAGTGGGAGATGCCATTGCTCACTGTAGGCGAGCTACACCCACCCACTCTCTCACTCCCACATAGCCACAACTCTAACACTCTGATTCTCATCATCTTTCTCTCTCTCTTATTCTCTCTCCCTCCCTCTCTCCCCTTTCTCTCTCTACCTTTTCTCTATCCCTCCCTTAACTCTCTTTCACTCACACACATAGCTACCCTCCCCTTATCTAACACACACCAATTTTGTCACTCTGAGAAACCTCAAAATCTATTTCTCTCACTCATACACACGACCCAGATTCTTTCTCTGTCTCACTCACTTGGTCTCAGCCCAGTTCAGTTCTTTTTTTCGACAGCCAGGGGGTACAAGGTGATAGAGGAGGTTGGGTGAATCTATGGAAGACTAATCTCTATAAGGTGGGAGATTGATTTGCCATGTGATCCATCAGACAAATGGGAAGTGAAGGGAAGATAGAGAAGGAAAGAAAGAAATTATCCCTTATTAACCCTAACCCTAACCCTAGTGGGGAACTTTCACAGGCGCACACATATTCAATGCATTGACCAGGATTCAAACCCCCACTGGGAATGAAACCCAGGCCTTCTGCACATGGGAGGCAAGAATCCTACCTCTGAACCACCGGAGCTGCCCGGAAAAACAGGAGAGCAGCAAGCAGGAGAGAGGAGCCTAACCTTAACCCTAACCCTAGAGAGCAGCTAGCAGGAGAAAGGAGCCTAACCCTAACCCTAGAGAGCAGCTAGCAGGAGAGAGGAGCCTAACCCTAACCCTAACCTTAGAGAGCAGCTAGCAGGAGAGAGGAGCCTAACTCTAACCCTAACCTTAGAGAGCAGCTAGCAGGATAGAGGAGCCTAACTCTAACCCAACCCTATCCCTAACCCTAGAGAGCAGCAAGCAGGAGAGAGGAGCTCTGCTCTGCTCCAGAGGTCAAAAAGCCAGTTCCATTTCTCTGTGAATGTTGAATATTAAATTTTTAACAACACTTGGACAGGCTGACCCTAACCCTTGGACATGCTAACCCTGACCCTTGGACAGGTTAACCTTGACCCTTGGACAGGCTGATCAAGATGCGATGAGGCTTCTGTCTGCTCCCTGAATTGCAGTTTGTCCAGTTTTTTCCTCACACTTGTGATAGTTCTCTCTCCCACTTTCTCTCTCTCTTTCTCTCTTCACTTCATGCTTCTACTTCTCACTCACACTTCATTCCCTGCTGTCTCGTTCAACCATTCTTTGTGTTTCTCCTCTCTCTCACTTTCTAAGAAAGGCTGTGCTGCTTCACTGTGTTTCAGCTTCTCTGTGTGTTTCTGCTCCTGTGTGTGCTGGCCATCTCTGAGCATCTCTGAGCATCTCAAGAACACTCAAGCCGTCTACAAGAAGGGCCAAAGCCGTCTCTACTTTCTGAGGAGGCTGAGGTCCTTCAACGTCTGCCGGACAATGCTGAGGATGTTTTATGAGTCTGTGGTGGCCAGTGCTATCCTCTATGCTGTTGCCCGCTGGGGCAGCAGGTTGAGGGCAGTGGATGCCAACAGGCTCAACAAACTGACCCGGAAGGCCGGTGACATTGTAGGGGTGGAGCTGGACTCTCTGGCGGCGGTGTCAGAGAGGAGGATGCTAGCCAAACTTCACTCCATCATGGACAGTACCTCCCACTCACTCCACAATGTGCTGGCCAGTCAAAGGAGTACTTTCAGCGGGAGATTCATCCTCCCGAAATGCGCCATAGGAAGTCATTCCTACCTGTGGCCATCAAACTGTACAATTCCTCACACCATTAGTATGTAAGCCAACTGCATATTCTGTGACATAGCATAACATAGATATAATACTGTATATTTTACAAGGACCAATACTTGTATAATTGTAATCAGATCTGTCAGTCTGTACATAATCATTTATCCAAGCCTCTGCCCCCCCCTCCCTGTGTGGAGTCACCTCACCTCACCTACTGTTTTTACTTATTGTTATTGCCCCCACCCCCTATCCCTGTGTACACTTTCTAATCTTTTACCTCACACCCTTACCCTTGTGTGCTTTTGCGAGACTGTGTGCCGTTGATACGAAGGAGTTTCCCTCGGGACAAATAAAGTATTCTGAATCGGAATCTGAATGAATCTCTGAGCATCTCTGGGCTCTGTGGACATCTCTGGGCTCTCTGAGCATCTCTGGTCATCTCTGAGCATCTCTAGTCATCTCTGAGCATCTCTGAGCATCTCTGAGCATCTCTAGTCATCTCTGAGCATCTCTGAGCATCTCTGGTCATCTCTGGGCTCTCTGGGCTCTCTGAGCATCTCTGAGCATCTCTGAGCATCTCTAGTCATCTCTGGTAATCTCTGAGCATCTCTTAGCATCTCTGGTCATCTCTGGGCTCTCTGAGCATCTCTGGTCATCTCTGAGCATCTCTGAGCATCTCTGGTCATTTCTGAGCATCTCTGAGCATCTCTAGTCATCTCTGAGCATCTCTGAGCATCTCTAGTCATCTCTGGTCATCTCTGAGCATCTCTGAGCATCTCTGGTCATCTCTGAGCATCTCTGGTAATCTCTGAGCATCTCTGGTCATCTCTGGACATCTCTGGGCTCTGTGAGCATCTCTGGGCCCTCTGGACATCTCTGAGCATCTCTGGGCCCTCTGGACATCTCTGGTCATCTCTGAGCATCTCTGGTAATCTCTGGTCATTTCTGAGCATCTCTGAGCATCTCTAGTCATCTCTGAGCATCTCTGAGCATCTCTGAGCATCTCTAGTCATCTCTGAGCATCTCTGGTCATCTCTGAGCATCTCTGAGCATCTCTAGTCATCTCTGAGCATCTCTGGTCATCTCTAGTCATCTCTGAGCATCTCTGGTCATCTCTGAGCATCTCTGAGCATCTCTGGTCATCTCTAGTCATCTCTGAGCATCTCTGGTCATCTCTGAGCATCTCTGAGCATCTCTGGTCATTTCTGAGCATCTCTAGTCATCTCTGAGCATCTCTGGTAATCTCTGAGCATCTCTGGTCATCTCTGGACATCTCTGGGCTCTCTGAGCATCTCTGGGCCCTCTGGACATCTCTGAGCATCTCTGGGCCCTCTGGACATCTCTGAGCATCTCTGGGCCCTCTGGACATCTCTGAGCATCTCTGGGCCCTCTGGACATCTCTGAGCATCTCTGGGCCCTCTGGACATCTCTGGGCTCTCTGAGCATCTCTGGACATCTCTGAGCATCTCTGGGCTCTGTGGACATCTCTGGTCATCTCTGAGCATCTCTGGTCATCTCTGAGCATCTCTGGTCATCTCTGGTCATCTCTGAGCATCTCTGGTCATCTCTGGTCATCTCTGGGCTCTCTGGACATCTCTGGGCTCTCTGGACATGTTTGGGCTATCTGGACATCTCTAAGCATCTCTGCTCTGTGTCTGTAGAGCAAGAAGGTGTGGCTTCTATAGCTGAGCTAGTGTTACTGTAGTGTGTCTGGACTGTAAACACTGTGTTGTCTTGTCCTCTTAGTTCCTATTACAGAATTAGGTATTTATGTAGCAGATGACAGATGACGAGTTAGCTTGGTGCTGGTTAGTGTGCAGTTTGCCAGTGTAGAACCCGGAATGATAACAGCATTGTGAGCCCAAGATTTAAGATATGGGAGACCATGCAGGATCCTGCTGTCAGTCCTGTTCTATGATTGTGTGTTTCTGCCAGGATCTTTCTAGTCATGTGACAGGAGGCTCATAGCCACACAGCTGCCAGGAACAACAGAGCTGCAGTTCAGTGAGAGCTCTCACCCTCATACCCTTCCATCCATCCATCCCCCATCACACACCCCTCCATCCATCCATCCCTCATCACACACCCCATTCATCCCATATCACACACATAATCCCAGGGATGGCCTCTATTTCTTGTTTCCTGTCTTTTAATCCCAGGGATGGAATCTCTGGGTGGGATCTTGTTTTACCACACAGCAGTGTGTGTGTGCGATTGTACAGATAAAGTGTGTGTAAGCGTATGCATCTCTGCATTCCCACAACAGTCATGTAAACCGAGCTTGTTATTTAGTGTGTGAAAGAGGCAGGGTGAGAGAGACTAAGAGAGAAAGGGGGAGAGAGAATAAGGTAGAGAGAGAGAGACTAAGAGAGAGAGGGGGAGACTTGACAGATAGTGACAAAGAAAGAAAGAGCGTGAAAATGGGAGAGATGACTTGTTTAGCTGCACTTGTCTCCATCTCCAGAGCTTAATAGATCTGGGTCTGTCCTGTTGCTAGGGGGGACAGCAGCCAGGGGCTGGGAGAGTAGTGGAGTAGGAGGAGAAGAGGAGGAGAGGAAGAGGAGGAGAGGAGGAGGAAGGGGAGAGGAGAGGAGGAGGAGAGGAGGAGGAAGGGGAGAGGAGAGGAGGAGGAGAGGAGGAGGAAGGGGAGAGGAGAGGAGGAGGAGAGGAGGAGGAGAAGGAAGAGGATAGGAGGAGGAAGGGGAGTGGAGAGGAGGAGGAAGGGGAGGGAGAAGGAGAGGAGGAGGAGAGGGGGAGGAGGAGAGGAGAGGGAGAAGGAGAGGAGGAGGAGGAAGAAAGGAGGAGAAAGAAGGGAAGAGGAGGAGGAGGGGGAAGAAAGGAGGAGGAAGAGAAGGACAGAAGAGGAATGAGGTTTTATTTTAACAGTTTTAATAGGCCTGACTGTAACCTGTCTGATGATGTCATGGTTGTTATGGCTATCATTGCTTCATGGTTGGATAACTAACCATTTCTCATGGTATTATGGTTTGTACTGAGGCAGGTGGGTGTGTTTATGCAGTTGGGGCTGTTATGCTGAGCACAGTAAAACTCATCTGCACCTACCTACTCTAAAGGCACCACCTCAATGGATGGTAAATTTGGGTTGCAGTTGGATCAGTACAGAAATTCACAGAAATCAAAAGGCTTTGCCAGCTTTTGCCTCTAAGTAGCCATCTTTACAATCTTTACCTTCTATCTATCTCCTCTATCTTTACCCTCTTTCTTTACCCTCCATCTTTACCCTCCATCTTAACCCTCTATTTTTACCCTCCATCTTTACCCTCTATCTATCACCTCTATCTTTACCCTCTATCTTTACTCTCTATCTTTACCCTCTATCTATCACCTCTATATTTACCCTCTTTCTTTCACCTTTTTCCAATCTTCCTAATTTTTATACATTTAATCCAGGTGTGTTCTAAGCCTCTCAAAATTGTAATTTACAATCAATTTGTGACTCGTGTTTGTGTGTTCGGCAGACCTCTGCAGACAGACCCTGGGGGACCCAAGGCGGGGGTCCAGAGTGGGCTGGGGACGGGAGACCGCCTGGCCTCTCATGAGAGCCCCCAGCCCCCCTCCGGCCAGCCCCCCTCTGGCCAGCCCCCCTCTGGCCAGCATGCGGCTCGCAAAAGCTTGCAGGTGGACGTCGGCAGCAGTCGGACGGGCCGTTCCCCCTCGGTGTCGCCTGACCGGGGCAGTGCCCCCTCCTCACCCTACTCCCTGCCCCAGATCGCACCCATGCCCACCAGCAGCAAGTTGTGCCCAGTGTGTAAGACCACCGACCTCATGGGCACCACGGATGACCAGCCAAACTCCAACACCTGCACCCAGTGTGGCAGTGTGGTGTGCAGCCAGTGTGGCTTCAACCCCAACCCACACCTCACAGAGGTAGGTTCTGCCATCAGTGAGATGAGGCTGGATGTGGTTGTCTGTGGTCAGGATTAGACAGTAGTAGGCCAGTGCAAACATGTTGATGTGTGTGTGTGTGTGTGTGTGTGTGTGTGTGTGAGTGTGTGTGCACGGAGCTACAGGCTGTCTGTACCTGGGGACACCCTGGGCTCCAGACCAGGCTGTCTGTACCTGGGGACACCCTGGGCTCCAGACCAGGCTGTCTGTACCTGGGGACACCCTGGGCTCCAGACCAGGCTGTCTGTACCTGGGGACACCCTGGGGGTTGCTGGACGCTGTCTGGGACTAAACTTGTATTACAGAGACGGAACAAACAGACAAAGAGGGAGAGAGAGGGAATGGGCATGTCCAACCAGTCAGAGCGGCACTAAGGTCTTGAAAGTACCTCCCAAACCAGCAGCAGAGAGGAGGAGAGGATGGAGGAGGGTGGGAGGAGGGATGGAGGGGGGGGAGGGGGGGGGGGAGAAGGGGGGGGGAAGATCTCGAAGATATTGAAAGGAAGTGAAAGGGCCAAATCACTGCCAAGTGCTGGAGAAAAACACACAATTAGGAGGGAGAGAGAGAAAGAGAAGAGAATGATGAACATGATGAGTGAGTGTGTGTTTTTGTGTTTGTTTCAGTGTGTGTGTGTGTGTGTGTGTGTGTGTGGTTAGAGAGAAACAGGTCTTTCAGTCAGAAGACTAAAAACTGCTTAAGTGAAAGTGACGATGGCCGGCTGGTTGTAGGTGGGTGAGTCAGGTGTTCCAATAATAACACACTCTGCTGCCACATGTGCACAAGATGAGGGACAGGGGGAGGGGGAGAGGAGGGAGGGTGGGAAGGAAAAGGGAGGAAAGAGAGCTGAAATGCAACACAGAAAGAGAAACTTTATAGAGGGACAGTCATACGGATGGTCAGATGGAGGAATAGAGGACAAGAAGATGATGTTCAATGACAGAAGGAGGGAGGCTGGGAGGAGGAGACAGAGAGACAGAGGACAGAGGAGCAGACGGAGACACGTGCCAAACACACGTACCAAACACACATACCAAACCCCATGTACCAAACACATGTACCAAACTCACATACCAAACACACGTACCAAAAACACATACCAAACACATGTACCAAACACACGTACCAAACAAACATACCAAACCCCATGTACCAAACACACGTACCAAACAGGTACCAAACACACGTACCAAACACATGTACCAAACACACATACCAAACATGTACCAAACACAAGTACCAAACACACATACCAAACACACATACCAAACACACGTACCAAACAGGTACCAAACACACGTACTAAACACACGTACCAAACACATGTACCAAACACACATACCAAACACACGTACCAAACACACATACCAAACACACATACCAAACACACATACCAAACACTGGGGCTTTTGATTCAACAAATCATCTTTTCTCTGTCCTTGACAATGGGCATTTGGTAGTGTGCCTCTGTTTTGGCCTTCTGATAATTTATATCTGTCTCTCTCTATTTCCATCTCTCTTTTTCTGTCTCTTTCCATCTCTCTTTTTCTCTGTCTCTTTCCATCTCTCTTTTTCTCTGTCTCTCTCGCTCTCTTGCTTTCCCTCTTTCCTTCTCTCTATTTTTCTGTCTTTCTTGTTATGAGGCAATCATGGAGATCTTTATGAAATCTGATCTGGCTTGGCAAAAACCCAGCACATAGGACAACATATCTCTCTTGATCTCTATATCTCTGCCTCTTATTGCCCACTCACACATTTCATTTCATTTGTAGCCTAGCATCCATCTTGTTGGTCCTCTCTTGTTCCCTCCTTCCCTTCTCTCCTCCAGTTCTTCTTTCAACTTTCAACAGGGAGGCTGGAGATGACTGTTCAGGGGCAGTCAGGAGGATGGAGGTGACAGTGTTCAGGGGCACTCAGGAGGATGGAGGTGACAGTGTTCAGGGGCAGTCAGGAAGATGGAGGTGACAGTGTTCAGGGGCACTCAGGAGGATGGAGGTGACAGTGTTCAGGGGCACTCAGGAGGATGGAGGTGACAGTGTTCAGGGGCAGTCAGGAAGATGGAGGTGACAGTGTTCAGGGGCACTCAGGAGGATGGAGGTGACAGTGTTCAGGGGCAGTCAGGAAGATGGAGGTGACAGTGTTCAGGGGCAGTCAGGAAGATGGAGGTGACAGTGTTCAGGGGCAGTCAGGAAGATGGAGGTGACAGTGTTCAGGGGCAGTCAGGAAGATGGAGGGTCTTCGGGAGGCACCAGGGGAGAGATAACCAGGGAGCGAAGAGTAAAATGTGAGGCCTGATAATGTGGAACGGAATGAGAGAGAAAGACAAGGAGAAAAAGAGAGCGTTATAGAGGGCTGTAATCAGGAGTATCCATCTTGTTTTATTGATGCCTGAAGCTCAGTTCATCCTGAGCTCCAAATATAATCATTTATCAGACTCCCTGTTTACCAATAAGGTTGCACATACACACACTCACATACATACTGTCACACATACTCATTCACAAACACCAACACATATTCACACATATGAAGCCCTCCTTTGTAAATTGGTCTAATATGGTTAACCCTTCAGCTGTATTCCCGGGCAGGGATTTTCAACTGAGAATACAGTCACTCTGCAACTGACAAACCTGTCATCAATTTATAAATGGTGTTAATCAATATTATGGTTCTGACTGAAACTCAATGTTGAATATCACGTCTGTCCTAGAGCAGCTTTGATATTTCCTGTGGTTGTTGTGTTTCCCAGGTGCAGGAGTGGCTGTGTCTAAACTGCCAGATGCAGCGAGCTCTAGGGATGGACATGACAACACCACGCTCCAAGAGCCAGCAGCAGATCCACTCTCCCTCCCACCAGGCCAAACCAGAGCCCCAGACACAAGGCCCTTCCCCCCAGCCACAGCTCGAATCCCAGCCCCCAGCTCTGACACAGGCCCAGCCACCACCAGGCCCCGGCAGACAGACGAGGACCTTAGGTCCCGGGCCGGAACAGGGAGCGGCTCAAGGCCCTGGGCAGCAGATGGCTCCAGGGGGTCCAGGGGGATCCATAGGGCCTGGTCATGCCCGGCTACCCCCAGGAGCGGTCCCCCTACCAGGCATGGCCAAGGCTCCATCCCAGCCGGACCTCTGTCGGGGCGGCCCTGGCCAGCAGGCCCAGCAGCAGCGGCAGGACCAGACCCGCAGTGCTGGCAGCTCCCCCTCCCGCCAGCCACCTCCCCCGGAGCAGCCCTTCGGGAAGCTGTTTGGCTTTGGGGCCTCCCTCCTCAACCAAGCCAGCACACTCATCTCAGACAGCCCCTTACAGGCCCAGCCTCAGGGCTCCCAGGCGCCCAAACCTGTTCCAAAAACTGGGGGAGCTCCTACAGGGCAAGACCGGGGTGCAGGGAGACCCCCAGGGTCCTCTGGGCCCCAGGCAGGGCCTCCCCAAGCAGGGCCTCCCCAAGCAGGGCCTCCCCAAGCAGGGCCTCCCCAGGCAGGGCCTCCCCAAGCAGGGCCTCCCCAAGCAGGGCCTCCCCAAGCAGGGCCTCCCCAAGCAGGGCCTCCCCAGGGCCACAGCTGCCCACTATGTAAGACTGGCCTCAATGTGGGAGTGTCATCTGAGACACCTAATTACAACACTTGCACGCAGTGTCATGCTCAGGTGTGCAACATGTGTGGGTTCAACCCTACTCCCCATCTTGTGCAGGTAAGGACAGTGATCAAGGATTTACTGTGCATGTGTGTGTGTGTTCATGGTTGTATGGGACTGTATGTGTGTTCACTGAGATTCTGGTTTAGAATGACTTCTGGATGGGGGTCGAAAAGTTGCAACTCTGCTCTGTTATATCCTTCTTTGCTCTCCTCCGGGGTGAATCACTTCATCAAACTGCTTCCACTCTCCTCAATGGCCACCCTTAGTGATTGAAAGTGGATTCAGCCAATTAGAAACCAATGTTACTTACGCATTCATTCGGATAGCTCTGATTGCTCTGGTCTCTATTTTGTTCTTTTCATACCTATTCTGCCTGGTATTTTCCACCTATAGTGACCTGTGGGTTGACCCCTTTCAACCTTAGCCAAACGTTGTCTCTTTTGTCTAATTATGGAGACTTCAAGAAAAGCCAGGCTTGTTATGTTTTCAGTGGCAATCAAAAGAAGTTAAATTATGCAAATTGGGCGCAATGGAATGATGGGAGTAATAACTGGTTTGCAATAAAGAGTTTTTTTTCCCTCACGGTCGACAGCCTCCTCTTATTCTGAGGCATGTGGCTGTCACCATGCAGACCTTCATTACCATGGCAACACTTTGTACCCGTACCCGGTGTCTGCATGGTGTCTGCATGGTGTCCGCATAGTGTCTTCACAGTATCTGCATGATGTCTGCATGGTGTCTGCATGGTGTCTGCATGATGTCTGCATGGTTTCTGCATGGTGTCTGCATGGTGTCTGCATGGTGTCTGCATGGTTTCTGCATGGCGTTTGCATGGCGTCTGCATGGTGTCTGCATGGTGTCTCCATGGTTTCTGCATGGTGTTTGCATGGTGTCTGCATGGTGTCTGCATGGTGTCTGCATGGTTTCTGCATGGCGTCTGCATGGCGTCTGCATGGCGTCTGCATGGCATCTGCATGGTGTCTTTGTGGGTGGTTGAAGGCGCTTGATTAGACATGTAGACGCTTCAAGAAATGGCACCTGTGATGTCAGCTAGACACACTGGTAGATCTCTCCTGTCTACTAGGTAGAAACACTGGTAGATCTCTCCTGTCTACTAGGTAGACACACTGGTAGATCTCTCCTTTCCTGTCTGCCTCTGTCTGCTCCTGTCTGACTCTCTCTCTGCCTCACTCTGCCTCTCTCTCTGCCTGGAGGCCTGGACACAAGCTCCTGTGTCTCAGCCCAGATAAAGGGTGTCAGAAAGGAGAGAGAAGGGATGAGGAGGGGAGCGATGTTGTATCACTTCACCTGATCTTCTTGATTGGATACTTTCTGTGTGCTTAGCAAACAGTTCTATCTTTCCATTAAACAAAGACAGTGCCAGCTGTTGTACTCTCACCCAACTAGACAACCTTCTAGCAGGATTTAACCTTTCAGATTTTCATACCTTTATAATGCATTATCCTTTGCTGATTGCAGGAATTTTTTTCACATCATTGACCAATCAATGTCAGACAGTGTTTTTGATGGACTTTTTTAGCCAAAGATAGTGTTTAGTAAATATGTCTGTTTGAGGAATAAGGTTAGATGAACTATGTTGCTGTCCAGTCTATTGGGAATTATGTGAGAATTATTGAAATCCAATGCCTTTTCCTCCATAAAAGGCAGAATGTATCATTGATCCGCAGTCAATAGGCCTGTGCTGTACTATATAAAATGAGCTTTCAGCAACCATTTTAAACTGGACATTTGCTGAGAGGAGAGAGCGAAGGAGGCTGGGTGCCTCATTGTTTGTGTGTGTGTTTGGGACAGTGCGTGCATGTGCACTTGAGTGTGCGAGAGTGAGAGATGTAAAAAATTAGTGGTGGAAAGGAAGACAGAGATTTAAAAAGGAGTGGTGGAGAGAGGGAGAGGGAGAGAGGGAGAGAGGAGTGGGTAAAGTGAGAGACAATGATAATGAGTGAGAGGTGGCCGTGTTATAAAAGGATCAATTCACATCAATCAGTGTGTGTGACTGTCTGTGTGCGACTGTGTGTGTGCGACTATGTGTGTGACTGTGTGTATGTGATTGTGTGTGTGACTGTGCATGTGACTGTGTATGTGACTGTGTGTGTGACTGTGTTTATGTGACTGTGTATGTGACTGTGTGTGTGTGTGTGTGACTGTGTATGTGACTGTGTGTGTGTGTGTGTGTGACTGTGTATGTGAATGTGTGAGTGTGTGTGTAACTGTGTATGTGAATGTGTGTGTGTGTGTGTGTGACTGTGTATGTGACTGTGTATGTGACTGTGTGTGTGTGTGTGTGACTGTGTATGTGAATGTGTGTGTGTGTGTGTGTGACTGTGTATGTGACTGTGTATGTGACTGTGTGTGTGTGATTGAATAAGATATCCTTCTCTGAGGGGTTTGTCCTTTCCAGCTCCTAATCATCCTCCTGTCCTCTGCAAAGCTGGCGTATCATTTACATCTCTGTTCTGATGAGTGTGTGTCTGCTTTGATTGGTGTGTGTGTTGGTTTGGGGGGTTAGTGTATTTGTGTGTGCAGTGAGGTATCAGTCGTAACTGTTTGTTTTTAGAATAAAGCTAATATGAATGTGTGACTAACAGAGGAGGGGCCAGATAAGGTGATGTAGTGTGTGTATGGGGTTCATTAAGGGGATGTAGTGTGTGTATGGGGTTCATTAAGGGGATGTAGTGTGTGTATGGGGTTCATTAAGGGGATGTAGTGTGTGTATGGGGTTCATTAAGGTGATGTAGTGTGTGTATGGGGTTCATTAAGGGGATGTAGTGTGTGTATGGGGTTCATTAAGGGGATGTAGTGTGTGTATGGGGTTCATTAAGGGGATGTAGTGTGTGTATGGGGTTCATTAAGGGGATGTAGTGTGTGTATGGGGTTCATTAAGGCGATGTAGTGTGTGTATGGGGTTCATTAAGGCGATGTAGTGTGTGTATGGGGTTCATTAAGGGGATGGAGTGTGTGTATGGGGTTCACTAAGGTGATGTAGTGTGTGTATGGGGTTCATTAAGGGGATGTAGTGTGTGTATGGGGTTCATTAAGGGGATGTAGTGTGTGTATGGGGTTCACTAAGGTGATGTAGTGTGTGTATGGGGTTCACTAAGGTGATGTAGTGTGTGTATGGGGTTCACTAAGGTGATGTAGTGTGTGTATGGGGTTCACTAAGGTGATGTAGTGTGTGTATGGGGTTCACTAAGGTGATGTAGTGTGTGTATGGGGTTCACTAAGGTGATGTAGTGTGTGTATGGGGTTCATTAAATCATTTTTGAGAGGCTTATAACTGAGGACACTTGTCTTAAAAGGCAACATTTCTAGAAAGAAGATGGATCCATAATTCATTTGATGATGTGTGATATCAAAGACGGCTGTTCAGTGGAGATGTGTTCAGAGTTCCTGTTTCTTGCTCAGGTCTGTTTGCTTTAACAGTCTGAAGAACTTCAGGGAAGATTGGGCATCTAAACTTTGAAACATGTGACTCAAAATCTTCCATTAATGTAGTAAACGACCTCCTGATGATTAGAATCATATCCTCCCTGTAGCTAAGGTTAGGGTTAACACTGATGGTTGGGTTAGGGTTAGGCTTAACACTAATGTTTGGGTTAGGGTTAGGGTTAACACTAATGGTTGACAATAGTTACTTCAGTTGCTCACTTCTCATGACTAGGACTGTCCAAGGCGTAATGAACAAGATCATAAAAAGAACAGAGAGAGAAACAGCAAGATACATTAGGAATGAAGGGAGAGATGGAGCAGAGGAGGGGCGAGATACAGCGATGGAGAGCGAGAATGAAAAGAGAGCATAGCCAGTGAAATGATGGGTCATTAGTGAATAGGACGGAGTCCTAACCCATAAAGCGGTTTGAGGGAAAGTGGCGAGGCCTAGAAAATATAACTCATAAATTATTCATGATGGAAGAACAGTATAAATAGTTCATGAAACGTGGAGCTGAAAGAGTTCCCTGTTTGATGTGTCGTTTAAGGTCATTTTGTGTGTCTGTCTATTCATTTGTGTGTTTTCATGCTTGTGTTTGAGGGGCTGATTAAGTTAAGGAGTTGTGACTCGCTGCGCTGTGCTGGGCTGTATCAGGCCTGTGCTGTGGTGTGTTGACCACGTGCTGGGCTTCTGTGCTGGGCTGCAGAGGACAGGTGTGGCCCTGTTCTGGGCTGTGAAGACCCTGTTCTGGGCTGTTGACCCTCTGCTGGGCTGTGTTGCCCCTTTGCTCGGCTGTGTTGACCCTCTGCTGGGCTGTGTTGACCTTGTGCTGACCTGTGGAAGCCCTCTGCTGGGCGTGTAGACCTGCTGCTGGGCTGTGTTGACTGTGCTGGGCTATGTAGACTCTGTGCTGAGCTGTGTTGACCCTTTGCTTGCCCCCTGTGCTTGCCCCCTGTGCTTGCCCCCTGTGCTTGCCCCCTGTGCTTGCCCCCTGTGCTGGGCTGTTCTCCAGCACTGAGTAAGAAAATAGGACGCTCTCTGCTGAATCTTTTGCTCTTTCAGCGTTTCTCAGATGTCTGTTTTATCCATGAAAGCCAATGGCATCCCAGTTGTAACAGTACCACTCTAACCAGTACCCACATCAGTAAACACACACTCACAGAGAGCATTAGAGAGAGAGAGAGAGAGAGAGAGAGAGAGAGAGAGAAAGACATAGAGAGAGACAGACATAGAGAGGGAAAGACAGAGAGAGAGACAGACAGGGAGACAGAGAGAAAGACAGAGAGAGAGACAGACATAGAGCGAGACAGACAGAGAGACAGAGAAAGACAGAGAGAGACAGACAGAGAGAGAGAGAGAGAGAAAGAAAGACAGAGAGACAGACATGGAGAGAGACAGACATAGAGACAGACATAGAGAGGGAAAGACAGAGAGAGAGACAGACAGGGAGACAGAGAGAAAGACAGAGAGAGAGACAGACATAGAGCGAGACAGACAGGGAGACAGAGAAAGACAGAGAGAGACAGACAGAGAGAGAGAGAGAAAGAAAGACAGAGAGACAGACATGGAGAGAGACAGACATAGAGAGAGAAAGACAGAGAGAGACAGACATAGAGACAGACATAGAGAGAGAAAGACAGAGAGAGAGACAGACAGGGAGACAGAGAGAAAGACAGAGAGAGAGAGACAGACACACATACAGTTGAACACACAGGTACATTACAGCTCAACACACAGGTACTTTACAGCTGACTCTGAGACATATTTACAGAGCCCAAATACAATTGGTGTGCATTTGAATAAATACATTGATATTTGTATTCAATTCAGGAGGTGTATTTTCTCTGCTCCCACATCACCAGTCCAGGCTTGAAACTCAGAAAAGCCTAGTTGCCGTAGCAACATTCCTCCTCCACATCATCCATCACCCTGATTACTGAGCGGCCCTGCAGAGACAGGAAGTGCTGTCAAATAATCTCCCACCCCCAAACACCTGGGTAATTCTGGGTAATTTAGCTGTTTGTACACATTACACATGCAGAGAGTAATGACAGCTGTCAGATATTCGCTTGACCTGTTACTGGACACACACAGCTGTATAATTAATAAAAATACAAATAAAACGTTTGAACGTTGGAAGCTGGCAGCTCTGTGTGCATACATGTCTGTGTGTGCATGTTTATACTGATCTATTTAGACTGGCCCATCCCTCCCCTCTGGACCCCCAGGGCTCCAGTCCCCCCTCCCTAACCTGGGTCCTGGGCCCATCCCTCCTCTCTGGACCCCCAGGGCTCCAGTCCCCCCTCCCTATCCTGGGCCCATCCCTCCTCTCTGGACCCCCAGGGCTCCAGTCCCCCCTCCCTATCCTGGGCCCATCCCTCCTCTCTGGACCCCCAGGGCTCCAGTCCCCCCTCCCTATCCTGGGCCCATCCCTCCCCTCTGGACCCCCAGGGCTCCAGTCCCCCCTCCCTATCCTGGGTCCATCCCTCCTCTCTGGACCCCCAGGGCTCCAGTCCCCCCTCCCTATCCTGGTCCTGGGTCCATCCCTCTCCTCTGGACCCCAGGGCTCCAGTCCCCCCTCCCTATCCTGGGTCCTGGGTCCATCCCTCTCCTCTGGACCCCCAGGGCCCCAGTCCCCCCTCCCTATCCTGGGCCCATCCCTCCCCTCTGGACCCCCAGGGCTCCAGTCCCCCCTCCCTATCCTGGGTCCATCCCTCCCCTCTGGACCCCCAGGGCTCCAGTCCCCCCTCCCTATCCTGGGTCCATCCCTCCTCTCTGGACCCCAGGGCTCCAGTCCCCCCTCCCTATCCTGGACCCATCCCTCCTCTCTGGACCCCCAGGGCTCCAGTCCCCCCTCCCTATCCTGGGCCCATCCCTCCCCTCTGGACCCCCAGGGCTCCAGTCCCCCCTCCCTATCCTGGGCCCATCCCTCCTCTCTGGACCCCCAGGATCCCCCGATGGCCACCTGCACTGTTGTGTTAATAATTTACAGTGACCCTCTCTGCCTCTGACCTTTAGTTTCTAGTTATTAATTACAACCATGTTTCTTTATTGGCACTTAACAGCTGTGTGTGTAGAGATGGGATGTAAATAAATACAATTACTTTGCTGCTGGACTGAAATAGATGGTATAAGTACTTCAAAGAAATATTTTGGGGGGAAAAAAGGTTTTGAAACTTGAGGGAAAATATTAGTCAACAGCAGTCTTTTTAAACATGATTATTGGGACTTCAACCTGAGGGAAGGATGTGTACTTCAACCATCTCTGCCATATGCTCTCAGCTGGATACTGTAGCATGTGAGTGATTCTATAATTAGGGGTACATTTCAGAACAGTTGACAGGAGTAACACAAATTACAGGACACATTAGGGATGTGTAGCACAACTGCATGTGCACAACACAGTTGACATTTCCTCAACTTTTTGGCCTTTGTGCAAGCTAAAGATTTTGAAAATGTCACCACATGACCACGATCAAGTCATATTTATGAGTGCTATATTACATTTTTGTCATAAAAAAAATCTCAAATAAGTTCACAAGAAAATGTTGGTAACACAGTTGACGAACAATTAATCCACTCCATATGTAGACAATAATTTTGATGAATTATTGACAAGGAGGAGTTGATATTTACCACATTGTCTTCAAGGTTCCCACCAAAAAGGATGTACCTTCCAGCAATGTAAGTCATGTGACTTTGGAGCAAACCATTGCTTATTTATAGGGGTTTTATCAATGGGTAACACAGTTGACAGTGATTTCTTGGACACACATAAAGTGAATAATTTCATGTATTTTAATGTTTTAAATAGATTTAAAAACAACTTTATCATGTTTTAATACTTTTTTTAACAACTAAAGCTGAAATAATATATAAAAACATGTATTTTATTGTTAAGTTTTAAGAGCAAACTTGACATTTAAGAATTTGGACAGCACAAAAACAGCAAATTTCAATATATATTTAGCATTTTTTCCAAAATAAACTATGGAACCTGTTAACTTTTAGTATTAAATGACAGAGGAATATCATCCAATATCAAATTGGTCATTGTTTGAAATAATGACCAATAATATTTGGTAAAATTGACAAATACACCCCATGGACGTGAAATGTACCCCTAATTATAGAATCACTCATATAATGCATTTGTGTGTCAAAACAATTTTTGTGTCCTTTGGATCCCTAGAGAAGCTGTAACTACCAGATGATTGTATTGATAACTACCAGATGATTGTATTAATAACTACCAGATGATTGTATTAATAACTACCCGATGATTGTGTTAATAACTACCATATTATTGTGTTAATAACAATAAGCTTTTTGAATACTTAGTCATTGAAAATGTCTAGTTAGATTCCCATTCATTTGTGTGTGTCTTCTTCCTGTACAAACAATACGTAACACATGCCTCTCCTTCATTGATGCGTATGTATCAAACACAAGAGGTTTTGGGGGGAAAGGAGAGCTGTGTTGCCTGGAGGATTCAGCAGTTGTTACACACACTAGGGGTACTGGAGAGAAGCTCCAATTTGAGCTGATATATTCCTGCTGTTCTGGGGGTGCTGTGTCATTTAATGATGCCTGACATTTCCTGCTGCCAGCATGGGGCCGGCCAGGGGGCCGGGAGGGGGGGGGGGGGGGGGGGGGCAGCAGGAAGAGACCTGCCTGACTGATGGGCACAGGGTGTGTGCGGTTTACATGCTGTGTGTGTGGTGTGTGAGGTACATTGTGTACATTATGCACCTTCATAGAGGGTCTTAAGTTACGAACTAGAGAATACTCTGGAAAGGTGGCTTCAGAGGATAGTCTAACCCTGCCTCTTACTCTGCTGTCTGTTGTCTGCTGCTGTCTGTTGTCTCTGCAGTTGGTGCAAACCCTGTTTTACAATGTGTTCCTTGTTAGGGATAACCCAGCATATAAAACATGCACACCTTATGTTTCCCCAAGGTGTTCCTTGTTAGGGATAACCCAGCATATAAAACATGCACACCTTATGTTTCCCCAAGGTGTTCCTTGTTAGGGATAACCCAGCATATAAAACATGCACACCTTATGTTTCCCCAAGGTGTTCCTTGTTAGGGATAACCCAGCATTTAAAACATGCGCACCTTATGTTTCCCTTGATCACAATCTTGCCTCAGATGTGTGACCTAGCCTTCCTACCTGCAGATATCAGACACTGGAGGGCAGGGGAAGGTGCACTCTGCCATGAAGCTCCTATAAGTGTTTAAGACCCTAACCATTCTGTCCATTCTGTACACCTCTGTGGATGAACAGGATTCTACTGCTTCTAGATCTGTAGCTTTCTTTATGCGTCTGTGTGAGAGAAAGATAGAGTGAGAGAGAGAGAGAGCAAGAGAAAGAGCGAGAGAAAAAGAGAAAGAGAGAGCAAGAGAAATAGAGAGCAAGAAAATAAGAAACCAAGAGAGAGAGACAGAGAGAGAAAGAGAGAAAGAGAGGGAGAGAGAGAGCAAAAGAAAGAGAAAGAGAGAGTGAAAAAGAGAAATAGAGAAAGAGCAAGAGAGAGTGAGAAACAGAGAAATAGAGAGTGAGAGAGAAAGAGAAAAATAGAGAGAAAGAGCGAGAGAGAGAGAGAGAGAGAGAGAGAGAGAGAGAGAGAAAGAGAGAGAGAGGGAGAGAGAGCAAAAGAAAGAGAAAGAGAGAGTGAAAAAGAGAAATAGAGAAAGAGCAAGAGAGAGTGAGAAACAGAGAAATAGAGAGTGAGAGAGAAAGAGAGAAATAGAGAGAGAGAAAGAGCGAGCGAGCGAGCGAGAGAGAGAGAGAGAGAAAGAGAGAGAGAAAGAGAGAGCAAGACAGGTAGACAGAGTGAGAGAGGTTGCATTTCTCCTTATTGAGCTTTGATGCCAAAAACCCCAGTGAGGTTAATTCACTCTCTTCTCACTCTCCTCTCTCCCGGTGAGTTTAACTCACTAACAAGATGATCTCACTAAGATGCTGAGTCTACCGTGTTCACTTGAGTACACAAAAACACATTCATGCACACCCAAACACACGCGCGCACACACACACACACACACCACATCCACTCAAATGCACACACACACTCCCTGCCTTCCTCCACCCTGCTGAGTCTCTCTCCTCCACCCTGCTGAGTCTCTCTCCTCCACCCTGCTGAGTCTCTCTCCTCCACCCTGCTGAGTCTCTCTCCTCCACCCTGCTGGGTCTCTCTCCTCCACCCTGCTGAGTCTCTCTCCTCCACCCTGCTGGGTCTGTTCTCCACTCTGCTGAGTCTCTCTCCTCCACCTTGCCGAGGCTCTCCTCCACTCTGCTGGGTCTCTCCTCCACCCTGCTGAGTCTCTCTCCTCCACCCTGCTGGGTCTCTCCTCCACCCTGCTGGGTCTCTCTCATCCACCCTGCTGAGTCTCTCTCCTCCACCCTGCTGAGTCACTCCTCCACCCTGCTGAGTCTCTCTCCTCCACCCTGCTGGGTCTCTCCTCCACCCTGCTGAGTCTCTCTCCTCCACCCTGCTGAGTCACTCCTCCACCCTGCTGAGTCTCTCTCCTCCACCCTGCTGAGTCTCTCTCCTCCACCCTGCTGAGTCACTCCTCCACCCTGCTGAGTCTCTCCTCCACCCTGCTGGGTCTCTCTTCTTTCTCTTTTTTCCTCCCCCCTCCAGTATTAGGATACTGATCTATAAAGCAACAGGTTTGTGAGAGAGACTGAGATTGGCCATGTGACATAACAGGAAGTGATAAGCTTCAGTGAGCAAAATGGACACTTATTAGTGTCTTGTTTAGAGTTCAGTTAACATCTGCATGTCAGTATATGACATCACAGCACACAGGGAGGGGGGAGGAGCCTGCTGGCTGGCAGGCTCACATGTTGTTAGCAGGGAAGGATGAGACAGTCACACTGAAGGATGAGACAGTCACACTGGAGGATGAGACAGTCACACTGGAGGATGAGACAGTCACACTGGAGGATGAGACAGTCACACTGGAGGATGAGACAGTCACACTGGAGGATGAGACAGTCACACTGGAGGATGAGACAGTCACACTGAAGGATGAGACAGTCACACTGGAGGATGAGACAGTCACACTGGAGGATGAGACAGTCACACTGAAGGATGAGACAGTCACACTGAAGGATGAGACAGTCACACTGGAGGATGAGACAGTCACACTGAAGGATGAGACAGTCACACTGGAGGATGAGACAGTCACACTGAAGGATGAGACAGTCACACTGGAGGATGAGACAGTCACACTGGAGGATGAGACAGTCACACTGGAGGATGAGACAGTCACACTGAAGGATGAGACAGTCACACTGGAGGATGAGACAGTCACACTGGAGGATGAGACAGTCACACTGAAGGATGAGACAGTCACACTGGAGGACTTCTGACAGGATAAGTCCTGGTAACAGGGCCATATCAGTGTGTGGCCCAAAAGTGTGTGTGTGTTTTTGGGTTTTAAGATGTTAAGATGTCATACAGGCCTAGTGACTCAACATGCAGTCCTAAATCTAAACAGGAAGAGCACAGATTATTGAATGTTGTTTTACTATAGAAAGAATCTTCTGTCTAATAACTTTCCCACATCTACCCCCGATTCTCACACACCAATAAACACTCGGACAGACTCCACTGTTCTGTTCCATCTCATTAAGGTTGCAGGCAGCACAGATGGTGGCTTCTGAGATAGCTGCACCTGGTTATATTTAGCTCCTCTGTAGAGAACTTGAGGGAGATCAAAACAAAGCCAGTGTGTCTGCCTGCCGTGCCAACGCCACCCTCCTCTCCCCACCCAGCTCTCCCCAACCCCCATCCACCCTCCTCCCAGCTCTCCCCACCCACCTCTCCCCACCCTCCTCACCCCCTCCTCCCCCCTCCTGCATGGTTTTACAGTAGGGAGTTTAGATGAGGATGTGTGCGGTTGTGGCCAACAACACTAACCCTAACCCAACAACATTATTTACATTCACATGTATTCATTTAGAAGACACTTTTATCCAAGCAACTTCAGAAAGAGAGCTTTACAAAATCACAAATCATAACAATGAGATAGCCCCAAACATTGAGTGTCTGTGTGTGTGAGAGATAGAGAGACAAGTGTCTGAAGCCAGAGGGTCTCTGGGGGCTGAGAGATCCCTGACATGCTGTTCTCCTCTGGGTTGGACTCATCTCCAATAGCTGTGCTGTGTTACATGATGGATCTGTCCTTCCCTCTTCACTGTAGGCCAGCAGGCCACACAGGCCACAATATCTTCAATGGGAATTTCATGCAGCTTAGATATTGTTATAAATCTTGTGTATGTATAAAAGCGTCTGCTAAATGAGTAAATGTGAATCTTATTTTAGCACATTAACAGATAAGTGATAGAAAGGTTATGGGTATTAAAATTGTGTCAGCTTAGTGCCGACTATGTTGTGGCCATTGGGCTCAGCCAACTGCAGCTGGATGTCCTTCAAGATGGCTGCATTCATCACCTGGACCTGTTTGGACCTAGGGTTAGAACCTGATTTGATTAGATTAGATTAAACTTTAATGTCATTACACAGGTACAAGTACAGGGTAACGAAATACACTTAGCATCCAACCAGAAGTGCAAAACAGTTATTACAACAGAATATGATTGTAATTGTATACTCAGAATATACACAGTATGTACAGTATAGTCAGAATATACAGGGTATTTACAGATTAAAGTTTGTTTACCAGATCAGCATTTGCATGTCTAGTTTTTCGCCGTTGCCTGCATTTCCTGTTTTGAGGGTGTTACAACAATAACAGACATTATTTATGAGTAATTAGCCACTGAGGTGTTTATGAGGTGGTTCATTATTGACTAAGTTTTCTCTTTGTGTAGCAGCCAACATACAGACTGAATTTTCTCTTGAAGCAGATGAGATGAGACGAGACTAGAAAACTGAATAGGCCTTAACTGAATAACTAATACTGGGCTCAGCCTCTATAACCACCATATTAAAAACATTTCTTTCTTGCTGCTAACCCTAACCTTATCCTGCCACTGTTGGGCTCTGGTGGTCAACCCATGGCTTTCCCTTGTCAGATGATTCAGCATGTCTTCCCTGTGGCCAGAGAGAGGCCTATAACCCTAACCTAACTCTAACTCTAGAGGTCTCTAACCCTAACCCTAACTCTAGAGGTCTCTAACCCTAACCCTAACTCTAGAGGTCTCTAACCCTAACCCTAACTCTAGAGGTCTCTAACCCTAACCCTAACTCTAACTCTAGAGGTCTCTAACCCTAACCCTAACTCTAGAGGTCTCTAACCCTAACCCTAACTCTAACTCTAGAGGTCTCTAACCCTAACCCTAACTCTAGAGGTCTCTAACCCTAACCCTAACTCTAGAGGTCTCTCTGGTTAACAACTAAGAGTCAGCAATGTTTCTACTCATGATACATGATTGTGTCAAATCCCTGATGTTTCCATTCACAGAAGCTTCTTTTTTTGCTGATACATCAGTATCAGTCTGTATGCTGTAATTTAGTTCTAATGATTGCAAACCAAAGTTATATTTACAGTATCTGTAAATCTACTTTCATATTTTATCAAAATCTCATCTTCGGCCTTAGTATTGTGTGAAAGTAAACATACTCTGTGCTGTGCCTGCTTTCATGAGCTTCTGTCATGGTACAAAATTATTTATTCTAAATAAACTCTATAATACATCAAATATAATTATACCCCTTAAAGATCTAAGATTTTCAGCCTTGACTTCAGTCGTAATCTGTCGCAACAGACACCCTTCTGTCAGACATGCTGTCTGAACCCCCAGTCTTCCTACCAGCCTGACCTGTCTTCCTACCAGCCTGACCTGTCTTCCTACCAGCCTGACCTGTCTTCCTACCAGCCTGACCTGTATTAATATAACCCTAACCTGTATTCATATCAGCACCCTGGCCAATGTTGGACACGATGTTCAGTCTGTTCAGAGTCAGCATATTGCTTGTTGGACGTTCAGGCTGTGTTTGGCAGACTGCCACAGTTGAGTCTTTCCTATACAGCACTTCAAAGCTGAGTTTAAAGACATTATTTCAGCATAGCCAAAAAAATATAACTGCCAAAAAGGCATATTAAAAATGATTTAGCAGTTGTGATCCACATAACCTTCCTTCGGCTTAAGGCAACTGATTTATCAAGGAAAATGTTTCCATTATATTGTGTTGAATAAGACATGAGGGTTTTGGTGTGAGCTTGTGTATATCAATTTTTGTGTGTACAGGTATAAATGCATGTGTGATTTAGTTTTTTGCATATGAATGTGTGTGTGTGTAAGAGTTTGTTTCGTGTTTATGTGAATGTGTTTTTCCTGGTCTGTTGCCTTCAGAAGTACATTTTGTGTAAAAGTTGCATTTTCTGATTTGATTTGATGTTTTTCAGAAGAAAGAATGGCTCTGCCTCAACTGCCAGACCCAGAGAGCATTGTCCGGGAGCCTGGGTGATGTCACGCCCCCTGTTCCTCAGCCAATGGGATCCCCACGCCACCCAGTTCCAGCCAATCAGCAATCACCCCAGCAGAGGGGTCCCAATCAGCAAGCAGGACTAAGGCCCACAGGCCCCCAACAGCAACAGAAACCATCAGGTGCCCAAGTAAGTGGCCCTCCTTCCTCTGCCAAACAGCCAGGGGACTGCCCCCAAGCCACAGGCCCCACCCACCCCTCTCCTCAGCCCAAGGCCCCCACTCAACCTTCCCCCCAATCCAAAGGCTCCACTCAACCTTCCCCCCAATCCAAAGGCTCCACTCAACCTTCCCCCCAATCCAAAGGCCCAGCCCAGTCCTCCCCCCAACCCACTGGCGTAACTAAACCTTCTCCACAATCCAAGGGCGCCACCCCTCTTTCCCCCCACCCCAACGGTACCCCTAAACCTTCCCCACAACCCAAGGGTACCACCAAAACCACCACCCAGTGTAAAGGCCCTGCCCAGACCAAGAGTGCAGTCCAACCCTCCATCCAGAACAAGGGTCCTGCCCAGTCCATCTCTGGTAAGGCAGCTTCCGCCCCAGCTAAGGCTGGAACCACCCAAGCCAAGACAATAACCACCTCTGCTAAAACGACCACACCCCAGGTTAAACCCTCTGGTACCAGCCAGAACCGCAAACCCCAGCAGATCCAGGAGAAGAATAAAGTCACAACTAAATCTCAGAAGGATGCAGATGTTAAAACCACAACCAAGAAGGGAGCGCCGGAGGTAACGGCCTCTAAAGAACAGAAGACAACAGACAACTCCCAGAAGTTAAAACACCACGAAGTGAGCTGCCTGCAACCTCTTCACCTCTACTCTTTTTTTGCTTGTTGTCTTTTTGATTTTTTGATGGATGTGTTTTTGTTATCAGCTGGGGGTGTCGTCATTTTTTTGGTCTATTAGATGTTTTCCTATGTTGGATGATCTTCATCACTTATCGTCATCATCCTGCTGACTCATCCCCATGACCAGCATTGTCATCTTGATCATCACAAATCATCATCGTCATCATTAATCCTTTAGTTCTTCATGTCTCATAATCATTCATCCTGTATGATAAAGGCTCTTCACCATCATCATCAACAACATCCTTTATCATCCTTTATCATCTTCAGGGTTCATCATCACTGTTACCCCTGTCCTGCCCTCTTCCCACCTCCCATCTATGTGTTAGCTGTGTACCAGGTGTGTTGGTACATCAGTGACAAAGTCATCCTTAATCTATCCAGTGCAACTGCATCATTTACATAATTATTGAATTTATTTTTGCATGCTGTTCATCCTCTGGTATTATTTTTAATTTGCATGATAAGGACAAATGAAAAAGACAAATCATTCAAGCATGTATCCCCCCCCCAAAAATACTGTCGTTGTTTGCTTGCTTTTTTAAATTCACATTGTGTCATCTTTGTGTATGTAATATCTTGATTTGTTGTGATTTGTCAGTGACAGAATGCCTAGTGCATTCTGACACCTTGCAAAAATACTGACTGAATGTGTCTAAATTCTAAATCCCTAAAATATGTGAAAGAAGCATGATAAACGTGAAAGAGTTTTTAAAAATGATGGGATAGTAAGTGAGCAGTGATGCCTGAACTAGACTGCCATGAAGCAACTCAGACCACAGAGATCATTAGTAATGTGTCTAACCTCTGTGTCTCTCTCTTCCCTTCACCTTTCTCTCTTCCCTCCCCACTCCCCTCTCTCTTCCCTCCCCACCCCCCTCTCTCTTCCCTCCCCACCCCTCTCTCTTCCCACCCCTCTCTCTTCCCTCACCCCTTTCTCTCTTTTCCCTTCTCTCTCTCTTCCCTCCCCACCTCTGTCTCTGCCCTCTCTCTTCCCTGCCCCTCTCTCTCTGTTTCTTACCTTAGGACTCCAACAAGTCCAGTACTCAGAGCCTGAGTGATACTGGTTACTCCTCCGACGGGATCTCTAGCTCCCAGGGTGAGATCACTGGACAGATCCGTGAAGAAGGGATTAAGCTAAATGAGAAAGGAGCCTCCAGCCCCTCTGAGATCACCAAGCTGGAGAGCTCTATGCGTCCTCTCCTCGAATCAAAGACCACCTTGGACCAGCACAGGGAGGAGAGGCCTCACTCTCTTTCTATTGGAGACAACCGGGATTACAACTCTGACGAGGAGGCAGCCAGGGACGAGTCGTCAGATGAGCTCAGCTGCAAACTCCGGCATGACTATGTTGAAGACAGCAGTGAGAGTGGTCTCTCGCCTCTCCCTCCCAGACAGAAGAAGTCACACAAAGATCTGACGGACGAGGAGTTCATGAGGAGACAGATTATGGAAATGAGTGCAGATGAGGACGACATGGAAGGGGTGGAAGGGTACGCGCACCAAAAAACAAAAAAAGGACACAAGCACAGCGGGGAACTAGCAAAGGAGAAAAGACGTCTCACTCATCATTCCAGTAGTTTTGAGGAGGACACCAAAGGCGCTGATTGTGTGGATGATGACGGGATGATGGCTTCCCAGGGAGGCCTGCGGCGGTTCAAGACCATTGAACTGAACAACACCAACAGCTACAGCCGTGAAATGGAACTCAGCACTGAGCACGATCTGAGAGAACCAGAGCTGGAGATGGAGAGTCTGACTGGATCGCCGGAGGAGAGGTCCAGGGGGGAATATTCCTCCACCCTTCCAGCCACCACTCCCAGCTACACCTCTGGAACATCTCCCACATCTGTGTCATCCATGGAAGATGACAGCGACAGCAGCCCCAGCCGCCGGCAAAGGCTGGAGGACGCTAAGCAGCAGAGAAAGGCCCGGCACCGCTCCCACGGCCCCCTGCTGCCAACCATTGAGGACTCTTCTGAGGAGGATGAGCTGAGGGAGGAGGAGGAGTTACTGAGAGAGCAGGAGCAGATGAGAGACCTGGAACAGCAGCGGATCCGCAGCACCGCCAGGAAGACCAAGCGAGACAAGGAGGAGCTGAGGGCCCAGAGACGCAGAGAGAGGTCCAAGACTCCCCCAAGCAACCTGTCCCCCATCGAGGACGCCTCACCCACGGAGGAGTTGAGACAGGCTGCCGAGATGGAGGAGCTGCACAGGTCTTCCTGCTCTGAGTACTCTCCTTCCATGGATTCTGAGGCCGAAGGGTTTGAAATGTTGGGTTCCAAGCTCTACAAGTCAGGGAGTGAGTACAACTTGCCAACCTTCACATCAATCTACTCCCCCACTGAACGCCCCACAGCTGCCTCCCCATCAGACAAGATGCTGAAAAGTGCAGAGGAGGTTTACGAGGAAATGATGAGAAAAGCAGAGATGATGCAAAGACAGCAACAGACACAGCCCAGACAGCCATCCGGGACGCCACAGTTGGCTGGGAAACACCTAGAAACAGGAACTGTTTTAACCCCTGGTTCCAGCCCCACTCAAACAGCTGCTCCCGTCTCATTCTCTGGAAGTGACTCAAGAATTCCCGGGATTTGTGTAACTCAGCATCTATCAAAAGAAACCCAAGACAGGATGAGGACCCAAACTGCCAAAATAGGAGGTGTCATCCCCCCTTCTACCACGATGGCATCATATGGGGTGTATAGCACAGCCACAACTTCCCCCACCCATGTAACTACAAGCCAGTCCCAGGGGCAGTCACGGCCAGCTGGGAGCCCTCAAGGTGTTCCCCAGGACCCCGGAGCGTCCTCCCTTACATCCAAAGTCTTCTCTTACTTCAAAGGCCCCAGCCCACCAGTTTCCCCCTCAGCCTCCCCCACACAAAGCCCCACTCATGCCCAGTCCCCCAGGCCCAATGGTGCAAGAGGCCAAGCGGTGTCTTCCCAAGCCAGTTCTGGTGGCCCAACCTCCCCCACACGACCCCATGGAGCCCCTCAGAGGGCAGTTTCACCACGCCTGGCACGGCAGCAGTCCTCCCAAGATTCAACGGTGATGGTGATAACTCTGGGGTCAGAAACCACTTCTGCCAAGCCCCTGACTGTGAACTCCTCAACATCTCCTCTGTCCTCACCAACACAGGTGATCCGCCAGCCCTTATATAGCACCCAGACCCCTTCAACAAGTTCGCCGACATCCCCACAGAAATCACAGCAATCGCCTCAACATGCCTTGCAGAGGGTTCAAATGGCAGAGAGGGTCAATGTTGGTATGAGCACAGTAACCACAACAACCACATACAGTCGTGGCTCCATGTCTATGGAAAATATTTCCCTTTGCAGGATTTCCAATGTCCCTGGCACGTCAAGGGTCGTAGAACAGAACCAAATTCACCCTCCTGGGAATGTGGTGGACCTGAGAGCTCCTCTAAAGCCTACGCCAATCATCATGACAGATCAGGGCATGGATCTAACATCTCTAGCAACTGATACAAGGAGGTACTCCTTCGGTTCCGAGCAGACCTCCAGTAGGCACACAGCTGTGCAGCCTCTCATCATGAACCTGAATGCACAAGAACAGCCACATGTGGCCGTGTCAACCCCAACAACAGTGAGTGTCACAGTCGCAGCCTCGATGTTCATATCCCAGCCCAAGCAGCCAGTAGTCTATGGGGATCCTCTCCAAAATCGCATGGATCTTGGGCAAGGAGTGGGAGCAGCTGTGTGTTTGACCCAAACTAAACCTGCAGTGTCAGATCCGTCCATTCCCAAAATTGATGCATGCTTGGAGGACCTTGGCATCCAGCAGCAGCAGCTGCAGCTGCAGCAGCAAAAGCTTCTACACCAGCAACAACTCCTTGAGCAGCAGCTACAGCAACACCAACAGTCATCCTTTGCTCGTTACAATCTGGCCAACCAAGTCCAGCCCCTGTTGTTAAAGAAAGACCTTGTAGTGAACCAGACAAGCTCTGGCTCTACCCAGCCTGTAGTAAGTGTCAGTGCCATTCCTAGAATATCTCCCCTTCCTCCACAACCACCTGCAGGAACTACTCCAAACACAAGTACACATGACATCTATGGAGGGGTGGCTTTAGAGTTAAAGAACAAGCCCACAGTGATGAACCTGTCCACAGGAAAACCCCATGTTATGATGGTGCATCTGGCTGAAAGCTGCTCATCACAAGGGGCCACAGTTTCTCAGCTGGTGAAGCGAGAGGAGCCTCCTCCCCCCCCCCAAGTCTTGGATCTCACCGGGCCAATCAAACCTGAGAACCAAGTGGCTTGTTGTGATGTTGTATACAAACTCCCCTTTGGCGGTAGCTGTGCAGCAACACCCGACAAGAACCAAACCACTGATCCTTCCCAAGGGTCCCGCCCTCCTCCTGCTCCGCATTACCCCAGCCAGCAACAGCAACAAGTGTCCTGCCCACCCCCTGCTCCGCATTACCCCAGCCAGCAACAGCAACAAGTGTCCTGCCCACCCCCTGCTCCGCATTACCACAGCCAGCAACAGCAACAACAGGCTGGACAACCTGGAACAGATAGCATGCCAGGAGAACGAAAATCCTTCAACTTACCTCATTCAGAAAGGATCCAACCCTCCGTGTCTGACAACAAACTAACAGATACTGCGCTTCAGTACTACCAGAGGACCGATCCAGGGGACTTGGCTGTGGATCTGAGCACCATGAATCAGGCCTATCAGGGTGGATATCTTGGCATGGGTGCACAGTATGGATCTTACACTGACCTTCGCCAGACAGGTGATGTGGCAGGCCCCCCACTCCCCTTGAGGAGATACGGTTCTATGTCCAACATCAATGCAGAGTATGGCTACGGTCCCCGGGAGCTTTCAGGTGTACAGGACTCCAGCTTGGCCCAGTACAGTGCCACAACTGCAAGAGAGATCAGCAGGATGTGTGCAGCTCTCAACTCAATGGACCAGTTTGGGAACCGCTATGCTAACAACCCTGAACTAATGCAGTTTGGTGCAGGACGAGGTGCAGGACCTGCAGGAAGGCTCAATTTACAGCAAAGCTTAGCATCAATAAGAGCCAGCCTACTTTATGGCCCAGATGGAAGACCCACAGCACACAACCATGCCCTCACCAATCTGATAAATGCCAGACAAGCAAGTATACGGGCTTTATACCCCACCGCTATAAGAGGAGCTGATGGAATGATGTACTCTACCATCAACACCCCTATAGCTTCTACCTTGCCAATTACCACCCAGCCTTCCTCTGTTCTGCACCCCATGCAAAGGGGAATATACCGGCCTTATCCTGCAGGTGTGACCGCTGTACCACTGGCCAGCCTCACCAGGATGCCTCTGTGCTCACAGGGACCTTACCGGTTCCCTTCTTCCACTAACCAACTCCCCACAGTAGCCTTGGGGCCTAACAGTGTCCCTGAAGCAAGCACCTCCAGTCAGGAGGCTCCAGTATACCTGGGCAAGCCTTCAGCAACCGTACCGGCACACACCGCAGCAATCTTACCACCAGCACAGCCCGTTACTCAACTGAGCACACAAAATGTACCAGTGGCTGGTGTCCACTGTACTGCAATGCCAATTCAATCCACAGGAATTCCTGCAAACAGCGAGATACATCAATCTCCATCAGTCCCTCAAGCCCAATCTCAAGTTCAACCTCAAATGACTCAGCAGATGCATGCGCAGATACAAGCCCAACTGCAAACTCAACAACTACCAGTTCAAACTCAAGCTCTATCATTGACTCAAACTCAGTCTCAGCCTCAATCAATATCTCAACCACAACTTCAAGCTCCAGCCCAGCCCCAAGCTCTGGTCCAGCCCCAGTCACAGTCTACTTCCCAACTTGCTCCTCTAACGGCAACCAGCACCACCATTGCTGCTCCTGTCGACCTGGAGAAGGAGAAGGAAGAGGAGCGTTTGCGACAGCAGCAGGAACAAATGCTGCAGCTGGAACGAGAGCGCGTGGAGCTGGAAAAGCTCCGCCAGCTGCGTCTGCATGAGGAGCTGGAAAGAGACCGTATGGAGCTACAACGGCACAGGGAGAAAGAACAGCTGATTGTGCAGCGGGAAATCCAAGAGCTCCAGACCATCAAGCAGCAAGTCCTCCAGCAGCAGCAGGCAGAGAGGGAAACACAGCTTGTCATGCAGAGAGAACAGTTGGCCCAGCAGAGGATGCAGCTCGACCAAATTCAGTCCCTGCAGCAGCAGCTGCAACAGCAGCTAGAAGAGCAGAAGAGACAGAAGACTGCAGTGGTGGAGGCTGCAGCAGTGGCCGCTGCAGCAGAGGCGGCTGCGGCCTCTGCAGCGGCTGCTGCTGCAGCAACAACAGCCCAAGGAGCCATACAGGGGATGGTGGTCGGTGGGGGAGCGACTCCTCAGGGTTTCATTATCTGTGACCAGAGCGGGCGAGTGATACAGCAAGACGGTCAGAGTGTCCAGTTCTGGCAGGACGGCCAGGTGGTCCAGGCTGTGGTGGCTACGAGGCCCATTTCCAGCTCAGCCTCTGAGATGTCTTTGAGGAGTGATGATCAGTCAGAATCCAGGGTCATGAAGAAGCAGAACTCAATGCCTCGTCTGAGAGATGGCTCAGAGGAGGAGCCAGTGAGGAGGATTACCGACAGTTGTGTTCAAACTGACGACGAGGATGGCGAGGACAGGTACATGAGCCGGCGCAGGCGCACCAGACGCATAGCAGACTGCAGCGTCCAGACAGATGATGAGGACCAGGCGGAGTGGGAGCAGCCAGTGAGACGCCGGCGTTCTCGCCCTGCCAAGCACTCTGACTCCAGTGCTGAGAACAAATCAGATGGTTCTTCCAAAGTGTCCTCCTCTAGTATTGCCATTCAGACCACTAATGACTCCTCTTGCCAGACGGAACCAGACCAGCTAGGCCGGGTCTCCCCTGCAATTCACATCACCATGGCGGAGACCAACAAGGTGGAACTGCTCCACTACATCTCAGCTCCGGAGAGAACCCAGAAAGGAGAAAGCCTGGCCTGTCAGACCGACACAGAGACCCAATCTCAGGGCGTTGTGACCCCTCAGTTGAGCGTGCCCACGACCATTAGCCCATACTCCACCAGTCTACAAATGGTGGGCGCTCCCCCAACGGATCCAGCCTCCACACGTCTCCAGGGGGTTGCCAAGTTCGAGAGACGGAAGCCAGACCCCCTGGACATTGGTTACCAGCAGAATGAGTCTCCGTCCCGACAGCCTCCCAAGTCTCCGCAGGTGCTGTACTCCCCCGTCTCCCCGCTGTCTCCGCACCGCATGCTGGAGACCACATTTGCCTCCCAAGAGAAGCTCAACAAGGCCCACGTCACACCCCAGCAGAAGGCCTTCACTGCTGAGTCGCCGCAGCGCCACCAGACCCTCCCAAGACCCATCAAAAGTGTCCAGCGCTCCATGTCAGACCCCAAGCCCCTCAGCCCCACCTCGGAGGACTCTGCAAAAAACAGGTTCTCCCCATACCATCAGCAGGCGCTCTCCAACACTCAGGTATGTCATCAAACATAATTTGTTTGTAGTTATCTTTTTTTCATCCTCTAAATCATGTCAAAGACATGCATGTTTGTGGTCTTGTTTGAAAGGTTTGTCTGAAGTCTGTCCCCTGTTCCTTGAATCCATTCAAGTGCTACTGCTTTTTAGGGTTATGGTTAACCTCAAATGAATTATCAATCGATAATGTTAACATTGTTTTGGTCGTAATGCTTTGCTTGGGTAGATAGGGTTTTTTGGGAATGTAACCAGAAAAGTTTTGTTGGGAACAACAAAGACGCTGATTGTACCTGCTGTTTGAGACTCAAACTTGAAAAGGTTTATATGAGTAGAATCACAGGATTTTTATCTTTATAAAGGTTTGTTTCATGGGATGGTGTCCCAGCAATGAGGAGACAGCAGGATGTTCAGTAGTGAAGGCAGAGTCTTGAGTGCAAACACAGATGCACCACACAGGGCTTGGCATGAAAGTATGTGACAGAATGTTCTCAGGAGAGCAGATGTCCATGCTAGGCACCAGAAAACCTCCCTCCTCTTCTGTTTCTATAGCCTGCTTGCTTTTTCCTTTTCCCTCAGCTTCTATCCTTCTCTATATAATATATAAATATATACACATATATAAATATGCTGGTTCTGTCCCTTTTCTCTTTTTCTGCTTCGTTTTCAATTTCACTTTTCTTCTGCTCTTCTGCTCTCCACCCTTGCCCGCCCTTCTCCCCCTTAGATCCCATGTTATCACTCATTCTATACATCTATACATCTCACATCCCTTCAATGCCTTTATCTCTCTCTCCTCCTGGTTTTTTCTCATTTCATTTCCTACATCTCTAGCTCTCTTCTCTCACTGGGTGCCATGTTTTCCTTTCTAAATCTGGAACTGCCCTCAGTGTTGCCAGGGGGACAAGCAGTGTGGAGGCATCCTGGTACAGTCCTGCTGTCTTCTGGCTTGATAGCAGCTGTTAGCAGTTAGCTTGTTAGCTTGTTAGCAGCTGGTGAAAGTGTAGTGTTGTTCCTTTGCATTCGGTGCAAAGGCAGACCTGGGAACAGACGCGTAGAAATTGCAAGAGGATTTGTTGGTGTAGATGGAGGAGATGTTTGGCTTCATTGGCACTGCCCTTACATCTTTACTGAGAATGTGGTTTTGTTATGGATACACATTACGTTCATTATGGGTCTACACAACTCCTAAATTGTAAGTAAAAGGGTTTTGTTTGTGTTCCATTTTGTGGTCAATTTGTTCCATTTTTAGGTGAGGAGATTAGGCATGGTTTTTAGACTTATTAGTATATTTTTTTTTTACACTTTGAATATGATTGGAACAGAAATGCAAAGTTCTTAAAGCAAAGATAATTGCCTCCCCACCATCCTGTCTTGTAGATCCCAAGGCAGTTGTCATATTTTCATGTTGAGTATATAAGACCACCTTATTATTACACACCAAATATTATTATTATTATTATTTGCAAATCTTTCCATTACATTTGGATATAAGTGTCAAACAACACAGGATTGCAAAACACTTTCTTAAAGTTAACATTGAGCTTTTTCTGAAAAGCTTTACGCAGTTATTCACAAGTCAAGTCAAAAGATGAGTAGAAAAGGGGAACTTTTCCACTCTGTGCAATTAGTCTTTATTATTAACATACTCCTGGTGTCAACGGCCATTGTGTCTCTGCCTCTGTCCAGATGGCCACCCTGCAGCAGCAGAACTCTCTGATGAGAAAGGTGAAGAGGACCCTGCCCAGCCCCCCTCCAGAGGAGATCCCCCTCCCCATCGTCACCCCGGCCATGTCTCACATGTATGGCTCTCCAGGGATGCCCCAGAGAGTGATGCCTCGTCCCAACCAAGGCGTCACCAAGGCTGGGCTGCTCAGCGAGCTGAAGGCTGTGGAGCAGGAGTCCACTAAACTGCGCAAGCAACAAGCCGAGCTGGAGGAGGAGGAGAAAGAGATTGATGCCAAGCTGCGCTACCTAGAGCTGGGCATCACCCAGAGGAAGGAGACACTGGTGAAGGAGAGAGAGAGGAGGGAGCTGGCCTATCTGCGCTGCATGGGGGACCCCAGGGACTACATGTCAGACACTGAGCTCAACAACCTGAGGATGGTGGCTGCCTCTGGGACATTTGATGGGAACGGTCACCTGACCAGACCGAGCACAGCGCCGCTCAGCCAGTTCACCAATGACCTCAACACTTCCCAGTATCCCCCCACCTCCTCCTACATGTCCTATCCCTACCCCCAAGGTCAGCCCACTCCCACCCCACAGCCAACAGCAGCCTACCAGCAGATAGGCTTCCAGCCCCCTCAGTACCCCACATCCTCCCAGCCCCAGCCTGGCACATTCCAGCCCCACCCCCCAGGTTACCCCACCCAGGGAGGCTTCTCCCATGGCTATGGTCAGTCGTCCTACCAGACAGACCTGGGCCTGCAGCAGCATGGCCACCCTGCTCCCCCACTTCCAGGTCAAAGTCTGCCCTACCCAGGCCCCAGCTCCTACCAGCCCAGTTCAGGCCTGGCCTTCCAACCCCAGGCAGAGATCCTAAGTGTGCACCAGAGGCCCAGGCAGACGTCTCTGGCTGATTTGGAACAGAAGCTACCCACCAACTATGAGGTCATCAGCAATCCCTCCGTGTCAATAGCTACGTCAGCTCCAGATGCAGGTTACGGCTCCATCTACTCTACCTCCATGCCCAACACCTACAGCCAGTATCGTTCCCCTGAAGTGGGGTTGACCCACTCAGTGGACAGCCCCACTTCAGCCTACGCCGCAGATGGTCTGTACACCTCCAACTTGGAACAGAACATCCCCAGGAACTATGTCATGATTGATGACATCAGCGAGCTGACCAAGGAGAGTGGAGGGCAGCCCACGGATCCACTTGGCCATCCGGTGGGACGCTATGCTAGCGAGAACGGTCCTGCTCGTGCGGGGGCTTATGGGGAGGAGACTGTGGACGCCTACGGGAGGCCTGCGGGCATCACAGGCTATCACCAGCAGGGGCCAGTGGACAGCCGGACCAGCGTCACCATGAGTGGTGGGTCATCTTATTACTACGACGATTACAACAAACACCCGGGAACACGTGCCGGCTCCGGGACCCAGAAGCATCCGTCAAAGAACTTGGCTCCCGCTGTGGTCTCCTCGTCCAAGCGCAGCAAGCACCGCAAGCAGGGCATGGAGCAGAAGATATCCAAGTTTTCCCCCATCGAAGAGGCCCGTGACGTGGAGTCCGATCTGGCATCCTACACCATGACCACCTCTACCGGGGGGAGCTGCACTGTGGTGTCTCGTTCCAAGAAGATGCAGGACGACATCACCTATGGCCTGAAGAAGAATGTGTATGACCAGCAGAAATACTATGGGAGCTCCAGCAGGGAAGCACTGGAGGAAGAGGAGAGGATGTATGGCTCGGGTCGATCCAGGTCCACAGGGTACGGCATGGACAAGATCTCATCCCGGGATACCCCAGGCTACAGGAGCAAGTCGTATGAGAGAGATGCCATGGAGCGGTCCCAGAGAGGGAGCCACGCCCGCGGTGGTCGTCCAGCCATCAGGACCCAAAACTCAGAAGAGGAGAGCCCGCTCAGCCCGGTGGGGAAACCTGTGGGGACTGGACGAGGGTCTGGGGTTCCTGATCCTAACGATGTTAGGAACCAGTATGGCTCAAGCCATTCGTTGCCGGACGTACAGGATCATCACATGAAGGACCTGCCCAGGAGTCATGTCTATAAGCCAGACGACCCTTATCTGGTCGACGACATGCACTGCGCTGTTTCAGACAGCGAAGGTAACTGGTGCTGACAGCCGATCGCTGCCTGACTGCTTGGTGTTGGTTGCCGTTCTCATCCTCTGCCTGTCAGAAACTGCATGTCATGTGATAAAGTCATGAGAGTTTCACGTGATGCTTTTAGTACTGTCTGGTGAACGAGACTGAATGTGCTTAATGCATGAAAACCACAATTGCCTATATGTAAAAAAAAAAGTCTGCATGCTTTTTATTTATTGTAATTTTGTATGCTTGATGTTTTTTGAGTTTACAAAACTAAAATTTTCATTCTTCCTTTTAATGAATTTTTGATTTTTTTAAAAATGTTTTTGGGATCTTAATGGACATAATTTCCAGTGCTCTGCATGACTTGCGTTTGCATGTGTGCACACGTCATATGACACAAACAGAAGGAAGGTGCTGATAATAACTCTTTTGGTTCTTCGACAAGCCTATCATCTGGGTCAAGAGGAGACAGACTGGTTCGAGAAGCCACGAGAGGCTCGCTCCAGGCACCATGGCACCGGCAGCCATGCCTCAACGGGTCGGCGTGGCAACGTGAAGCACACCTACCATGACTACGACGAGCCCCCGGAGGAGGAGCCTTGGCCCCAGGATGAGTACGGTCAGCCTCGCCAGCCCTCCTCCCGGGACCACCGACACCATGGCAGCACCGGCTCGGGGAGACACTCCTCTCGACACTCCTCTGAGGACCCCCGGCCCTCACGCTCCTCCAGATCGCATCCCAAAGACCCCTCTGGACGCTCGGAGGAACGTGGCTCGTCCTCCACCCCTAGGAGGGGGGCCTCCGATGCTCGCTCTGCCCAGGGAAGCCACCGAGACTCTGGGGAATTCTCCAGGGACCCGGCCTCAGGACACCACCATGGCTCCAGTAGTCGGGGACAGAGGCAGCCAGGTTCCTCCTCCAGAAGACAAGATCATGCTGCAGGACTAAAGCAGCAGCAGACCCAGGGTCAGGTTCAAGTCCAGGGTCAGGGCCAAGTCCAGGGTCAGGGCCAGGGTCAAGTCCAGGGTCAGAGCCAGGGCCAAGGTCAGGGTCAGGGTCAGGGTCAGGGTCAGGGTCAGGGCCAGGGACAAGTCCAGGGTCAGAGCCAGGGCCAAGGTCAGGGTCAGGGTCAAGTCCAGGGTCAAGGCCCTGCCGGGCAGCCTCGCCCTGGGGGCCAGCCACAGCCGTCTGGTAGGCAGCCAGGGGCCCCACAGCAAGAGGGGGGTCCACCGAGCCAGAACGCAATGCAGGGACCAGGCCAGGGAAGGGCCCAGCAACAGACTCACAGCCAACCTGCCCAGAGCGTCGCCCCACCTGGAGGGACCCAGCTTGCCACAGGCTCCCCAGGGCTTGGAGCAGGCATGGGGCAAGCTCAGCAGCAGCAGCAGCAGGTTAAGTCTGGCCAGGGTCCGACCCAGGGCAGACAGCCTGGAGCCCCAGGACCTGCAGCTGTTCAGCCTGCACCAACGGCCGTGAGTACAGCTAGAAAACAGGACAATAAAAGATCATAGCCTAGAAATGTACCCCATGTAAACACTAATGCCATATTTTAGAGAAAACATTTCTACGTTGATGTTCCTGTTGTTTCATAACAACAGGCCAAAATGGAGGCTGCTCTAGCACCAGCCCTGGGGAAGCCAGTAGCAGCAGCACAGCCTGCCAAGGCTGCCACACCTCCCCTGACTGGCATAGGTGAGACTCCCCTATCCCCCTCTGTCTCTCTCTCACACACACACATACAAGTCTCTGGTGATGACTGTATCCCTGGTGATGACTGTGTCCATGGTGATGACTGTCTCCCTGGTGATGACTGTGTCCATGGTGATGACTGTCTCCCTGGTGATGACTGTGTCCATGGTGATGTCTATCTCCCTGGTGATGACTGTATCCATGGTGATGATTGTCTCCCTTCAGGCTCCAAGGCTCCTGTGGGCATTGGCAGCAGGCCAGGCGGCATTGGCAGTGCCGCCCAACCAGGCCCCCCTCCCGCTGATGGGGAGAGCGTCCTGGGAAAAATCCTGCAAGGAGGCGCTGCTGAACAGGCGGGCAAACTGGGAGATGGTAAGGGGGGAAGTCAAATAGGATGAGGTGGTACAGATTTAAGTTTATTGTAAAAACATATTTCTATATTTCCACATTGTCTTAAAATGTTGCCAGTATACTATGATTGGTTGTTTCTCAATGTTGTAGTTGACTTACTGGTATGTGGGGCATTCAGTCTTATAGAGTACTGTATTCTACTGTATTACACTCTACTGCATTCGACTTTACTGTATTTTATTGACACAGCTTCCGCCAAACCAGCTTTTTTGTTTGATGTTTGACGGGTTATGAGGTGTGATATTGTTTCTCTTCTGTGTCTCCACAGCCGTGTCTGCCCTGGGCAAGAAGTTCACTTCATTCTGGTGAACTGAAGTATGGAGGGTAAATCAACTGGATTTGTTTGACACCATGGTCGAATGCTGGCCACTTCACTCAGGCTAATGCCCTGTGTGTGATGTGCTGGTGGGGTAAATCTGTTTATGTTTCTCCAGGGAACGGGGAGTTGAAGGGAGGACGGAAGATTGGAGTCTTTGTACTGGAAAAACCTATGAATCTGTTTCTGGCATTTTCTACATTTCACACAACCACAGGAGGCACGGAGGATGGGGGGGGGGGGGGGGGGGGGCGACAATTCAGAGTGCGTCAGTGAGTATCTTACTGTTTTAGATAACAACCCAATTGCAGACACATTTTGTATTTGGGAATACGAAATGTATAGATTAAGGGTGTGTTCTGTCGATCTAGCGTCTCAGAAAGGTAGCTGGGAAGTGCCTTCTCTGCTCCCGGTTGCTGGCAATGTGACTCACATTTACTGTATTAATTTAGCAGATGCTTTTACCCAAAACAACTTCCAAGAAAGAGCTTTAGAAAAGAGCATAGGTCACTTATTAGCCAGCATATTAGCCCTAAACATTGCAGGTAGTCAGATTATGAAACATGCATTGTGTGAAACCAAATAAGTGCCAAAGGGATGGGCAAAAAGAGCAAAAAGAGCAACAATAACCTAATAAGAGTCAATATGTTCTTAGGGGAAACTAACATTAGGTCCAGCAGTCATTCCTAAGTACCGTTGCACTCCCGGAACAAGTGCGTCTTGAGCCTTTTCTTGAAGGTGGGGAGACATTTACATTTATTAATTTAGCAGACGCTTTTATCCAAAGCGATTAACAAGAGAGAGCATTACAAAAGAGCTTCAGTCACTGAGCATAACAACTTGATAGACCCCAACATAGAGGGCATCTAGGTTACAAAACATACATCATGAGAACCAATAAGTGCCAAGAGAAGAACTATAAGAGCATTCAGCTGAACATTGTACAAGTTTTAAGGTGAGTCTCCGCCAGGCTGTAGTTCACCAGTGGTACAAGTCATAACACAACAATAGGAAGTTTCTGAACTACAGCAACAACAAGTGATATTTCTGAGTGCCATACTAATTCTAGTATTTCTAAGTGCCATGAAATTCTCGGAATAAGTGGGTTTTGAGTCCTTTCTTGAAGGTGAGGAGACAGTCTGTGTTTCTGATGGGGGTGGGGAGTTGATTCCACCATTGAGGAGCCAGACAGTGGAAGAGTTTGTGCTGGGCTCTGGCGCTCTTGAGAGGGGGGACCACTAGGCGGTTGTCAGAAGAAAACCGTAGGTGGCAAGTGGGGGTGTAACTTTCTCAGTAACTAACTATTCTCAGTTAACTTAAATAATTAGCTAACCATGTTTTAACTCTCAGAAAGTTCAGAGGATAGCTAAATTCAAGAGAGAATCAGTGATGACACCAGCATCCTTTTGAAAATTATAACCTTCATATGTTTAGACACGTGAAAAAGGCAGGGCATTATGAAAAACACAATCAATGCAGCCCTTTCTCTCGGCCATATATCAATATTCTGCAATTTCCCCCCTGGGGACTAATAAAGGCAGTTGTTATATTACACAGCCCTTTCTTTCTAGGCAGCCATATACATTTATTCATTTAGCAGGAGCTTTTATCCAAAGCGACTTCCAAGAGAGAGCTTTACAAAAGAGTATTGGTCACTCACCATGGCAATGTGATAGACCCCAAACATAGTGATTTTATAGATTATGAGACTTACATCGTGAGAAACAATAAGTGCCAAGCAAAGAGCCATAATAGCATTCGGTGGAACAAGTTTACAAATTTAAGGCAAGCATCTCCAACGGGCAATAGTGTACTTGTATGGTATAAGCCCCCCCCCCCCCCCCCCCCCCCCCTTATGATACATTCAGTATAGAGGCTACATGGATTTGTGCTAAAAAATATAAAATGTCATTTTGTAAGTTTCATCTACTTAAACTATTAGGAGTGTTTGTAGTCATTAGGTTTTAATGGAGTTTCTGAACAGATGATACCTGATGATGGCCTATTGACTGATGACATATGAGCACCCTATTTGCATTGATTAACATTCAGATCCACACCAGCATAATGAAAGTGAAGTGTTGACTCATATCTTGCTTTAATCCTACATTCGGACTGATGTATTTCTCTGGCCGGCCAGGGCCTAAATCAAAGGATGCCTCGTCAATACTGAACTCTCTGGTAAGAAAGGATTGATTCAGAAGGGCAGGTGTGCCTCGTCAGAACCTGAACATTGAAGAGAAAGAAAGATCTTCTAAAAGAAAGATGGATGGGAGACTTGTTACAACTGATGACCCTCAGGCATGAGCAGACGATCATAGAGAGACTTCTGCTCCTCCGTTTTTGCTCACGGTAAACGGGATTACATCCACATTTTTAAATCTGTGGTTCTTTTCGAGGGTATACATGTATCCATGTTGCTGGTGTTTTACCATTTTATGGCCTTTGCTACTGGGCATCATGTCTGGATTCTTCATAGCTAGCACAGGTGAATCGTCTCACCTTTCAGAAGAGGTCAAAGGATGTTGCAGGAAGGGTTTCGCTCTCCCTTCTCTCCCTGGAAACTGGGCTATAATTAGCTAGTACATGAGCTGGCTAACTGTGATTGATGTTCTGCCCATGCACACAAACACACACTTACATATACAGAGAACATGCACACACATGCATACACACACATACATGCATACACAGAGAACATGCACACACATCTATACACAGCGCCACACTACAAGTCTCCGTACCAGGGGTGTCCAATCCTGGTCCTCGAGGGCCACTGTCCTGACGGTTTTAGATATTTCCCTGCTCCAGCACACCTCCAGAGAGCTTGATAATGATGCTTCATTAGTGTGCTGGAGCAGGAAAACATGTCAAAAAGTCAGGATAGCGGCCCTCGAGGACCAGGATTGGACACCCCTGTTCCATATCAAAACTGTCTTAAACATTGGTAAAGGGACTAACATTCATCACGCTAGAAACCTAGGTGATTTTCATCCTGCTTACATCCTGTTGTGACACTAGTGACTGTAGGTGTAATATCAGCAGCTTTACCAATCATCCCTGACTGGCTGTGCCTGCCCATGGATCCAGTGAGGGATCTGGTGATAAACCCATCTCACTGGCTCTCTGGTCAGCAGGCAAACAATGCTCAGACCTGGGGATTAGCGCCAATCCCAAAGGCAGCCTGATTGGCTGTGAGGAGCTGTGAGGTCACAAAGGGAGGGGAGGGTCAGCTTTTGCCTGTCTAAGGGTGATGACGTTGTTAAAAAAGGGTGTGGGATAGGTGTCATGGTGATTTGGGTTTATAAGCAAGTAGGCACAGCTGATATGTGTGGGCAGGTTGGGTAGACACAGCTGCAGTTTAGTCAGTACCTTACAGAAAATGTCAATAACATTTCAATCAAAGTACTTGAGGTAGTTGATTTCGCCCATGTGCACAGCCCAGACCTGAGCTTTCACAGTGACTCTGAAACACACAGTTTCAGCCTACAATCTGCATTCTTGTGTGAAAAGCATTCAAGTTGTGAGAGCTCCATGATAATTTTTTGGTCTCTTTCTACCTCTTTAGATGAACAAGGGTCTGTCTCAGAGATCTACAAAGGCATCGCTGGAAGGAAAGATGGAAGAAAGGATAGGTGGATTTCAGGAAGTAAGAAAGGAGACAGCGCAGATGCCAGCTCAGACAGGAAGAGGATGAGAGGGAGAGAGAGGGAGAGAACCTTTCACTCTTAACATGTTCAGCAAAACATGAAACTTCTTCCTCCTCATGTCATGAGAAAAGAATCGAGGCTGGCATTTACAATCACTTCCTGTCTCCTAACCAGGGTGTTACACTGTAAGACGGAGAGGAGTGTCCGAGGCCCGGGAAGATTCCTCTGAGTGCCCTCTGCAGGGCATCAGGGGAACACCACTCACATTTTTGAGGAGTTCATTTCTGACAGGAATTGTTTGATTCCACATATTTTAATCTAAGAAGGCCTTTTAAACCACCACAAAAACAAACAGGAGGTACACATATTAGAGGTGTACACATTTCATAGGTTTTACTTGTACCAAAAAAGACTTGAGAGAACAATTACAACACCACTTACCTGAAGAAGATTAGACCTCCCATGACTACAGCAAACTAACAACCTGTTCCTTCTATAATCCAACTGTCAATTCTATAATCCTTGAATGCTTCGTTTCTATGATCTTTCAACATTCCAGTGTAGGGGAAAGACGATCCTTTCTTTGAATGTGTCATTATTTTCCCCTCAACTTGTTTTTGATGTCTACTGAATGCAAACGTGTAAAGAACATGGGAATGCACGCACAATAATAATTATGAAAAAATATGTAAACCCATATTGAAAGTTTTGTTGTTGTCCACCACCTCTTCAAGAGGCTAAGAGACTGAAGGACATGATTATTGGTGGGAGGGGGGGAATCTACCAGTGTGCCCACACAAGTCACACGACAGACAGAACCAAACGAGCCTGGAGGGTGGCTCTGCCTCCAGAAGCCATCACCTGTCAAACCCAGAGCACTTTGGGACGTTAGCTTGTTATTTAATTGTTATTTTGTTATATTTGTTATATATTTTGTTTATTTACATTTTTGCCTCATTCTTTCTGAAAAAAGAGCCTTATTCAGTGTTTTTATTTTATTTTAAATCATATACCTCATTATGTTTTGAAATATCCATATCATCCTTATTTAAAGTCTTTTTGCACAACTGTATACTAATGTATGTACATAAATCGGTGATCATGTAAATTGCTCATCTATGAGTGTATTTATATTTATTTCGTTTTTATTCTTTTAAATTTTTTCTCCTTTGATTAGGGTTAGAAGTGAACTATTTATATTTACATTTTCTATGTTTGTCGTATATATATGATCCTGCATCCCATTAATTTTCTCATTGATTTTTAAAAGCAATAGCATGCAGAATATGGTATATAGCACAATGGTGTTAATGTTATTCAAATGATAGATTGGGATGTGGAGACCCACATGTGGATAAACATCAGTAAATGTACAGCTGTATGGTGGAGAGGTTGTGTATCCAGGTTGTATATCCATAACCCCAACATCATACACACACACTAAATGCTAATGCCTGTCTACCTGCTGGTGCACATAGACATACAGGGCTACACACACACACACACACACACACACACACACACACACACACTCACATTTAGACCCTGAGACCACATTTTGAATTTGCATGTACACACTTACACACACAGGGTGATCCAAAAAATTGTCAATTCAAATTTTCTATGCAATGATTCAGTTTAATAACTGGAAAGGATTCATAATACACAGTTTATTACCTACCTTGACCGTTATTAACTTCAAGAAATTCTACAAAATTGTGAAACCTAAAAAAAACTGTTATGAACTATGTTTGTACTTTGCAACTTGTACGTGTGTACGGATTTAACTATGGAACAGAGGTTTTTCTTTTCTTTCTGTGGCATGTTGTTTAGCCCCCTAACCCTCCCCTCGGGGGACTTGTTGCCAAAGTCTGTGTAGCCTGTCGGTCTTGAACGACCTCCATCGTGTTGCTTGAAGCATGAGTTTGCTTGGCTTTGTTCAGCCCTCATCAGCTCGTCTGTGTTGTTGGGTGACCTGGCTCTCTCGTGTTCAGCTTTCAGTGAACTTATCTGTGCTGCTATCAACCTTCCATGCAAATTGGTCTGAAATGCTTTTTCCCCTCAGTGCACAGTGTCTGTATGGGTCGTAGGGTGTCCATTTTGTTGGGGGCTAATGCTAATGGGGGCTATTACTAATATAGGCTCACGCTAATGGAGGCTTTTACTAATAGAGGCTCCTGCTTATGGTTTATTCTATTATTCTATACTTGGTTGGTCCGATCATACAACATAAAGCCTGCCTATCTTTCACTGAGTGATTCTCTTAATACTCTTGACTGTGGCACAGAAAGGGTTTCAGACTCAGTGAGCAGATGGCCTCCAGTGATCTGAGTTTGATTAGACTGTCTGCCTGACCCAGATTGTTATCAGAAAAATGACAGAGATCCACTCAGCACTGAGCCTCTAAACACGTTTGTTAGTACCTAACAAGGGATATGGATGGGGCATTAGCTTATCTTTAGCATAATCATGACTGTAGTTAGCAGCTGGAGCAAGAGATCAAACAGAGTGACAAGGAGTAGATGTGTTATTGAGTGTAAGGAAGGTACACTTGTCCTACCAAACAAGAGGCGAGGCAGCATCTTCAGGGTTTGATGATGGTGAGAACCTACATGCTCATTGAAACGTACGCCAACGTCATGGTCCCCATTTAAAGCAGCGCATGAGACAGACTACTGAGCCGTCCTGACAGATACACACACATTCTTACTGTAAATACAGATGGACTCTTATGTACAGCTTTTGAGTTTGAGTACTGCCGTCATGTGCATCCTCACGGCGTACCCGCTGCCAACTTTTGTGCTTTTGTGTATAAAACAATATTGATTATGAAGAGGACGATGATTATGAAATAAGCATTATAAGTGTTTGTGGCTGGCTTGTATTGACTGTTGACAACAGTGGAACAAAAATCTGTATTAAGAAACATATCTGGTCTCTGTAGAGTTTCTATACATATTGTGTTTGTAAAAACAAAAACATAAAAATAAGGAGCTTATAAAATAATTTGTCCGGGTAGAACCCAGCCCAGGGCATCCTCTGGGTAGAACCCAGCCCAGGGCATCCTCTGTCTACACTGTCAGGAGGTTTCAAAGATGAAGTGACGCTATCTATGACAGGAGTAAATGAAAAAGGAAATAATTAAATATACTAACAAACTATCCAGATAATGTCATTCACTGTTGTAAGTGCAATGGGCGAAATGTCAGTCGTGTATCCTTTGTGAAACCTTGTGTTCTATTCAGTGTATTCCTGTAAACAGATCGATCGAACATTTTGGTGCATCATGTAACGTGAAAATACAGACCCTGCAATTTCTTTCCGATCAGGAAAAAAGAATAAAGAGAAAAATATGAACATCTCTCTCTCTCTCTTGGTTCTTCTACCATGTATTCACTTGAACAGACATGTTTATCATATGTGTAGTCACACTAAATTAGGAATATATGCTGCTATGCTGCTGTTGTGTGAGTCTCCTGAGTCATCCTCTCTTCAGACAGGAAACACCCAACCCACAAATGTCAGCTGGTACTTCAGCTGTCCATGTGGAATTAATCAGGCCTTAGAGTTAGTGTGTGATGGACAACATGGTTTGATATGATATGCTCGCCTTCAGCAAGTCACAAGCTTTATGCTCTCTGATATGTATTTTTATTTCAATGTCTTTTTCACAAAAATGTGTTCACGCTTACAATGAAGAGAGAAGGAAAGGTGAGGAACTTTCAAAAAAGGAAGAAGATTATTAGAATCATATTTTTTTTGTATTCGCCATGTAAATTGCACAAACACAGTCATTCCAGTTTTATAATAAAACTTTAGGTTTTTGTCAGCTACTAACGATTAGAAGATTCACAGCTACTTTAGTATTTTAAAATAACGTGTTTAGGCAATGTTCACCGTATGTTACACTGCTCTTTTATCGCTGTGTTGAACAATTTGGTACAACCAAGACTTCTGGACTACAGTTATGGCTTCTGGACTACAGTTCCTGCTTCCGGTTTGAGGGGCACTGTTGGTGTAAGGCATTGTGGGTATTTTTTTCCTACTTTTATTCTGTTTTATTAATTATCTGTGCATATTTGAGTAGAGTTTTGTGGTACTGCTGATGATATTTGTCAAGTGGATGCTATGGACTGTAAAAAAATAAATAAAAAAAATCTAACCATAACTGTGAACTGCATCTCATTGAATGACTTACCATGCATTCACATTGATGAGTCAGCATTTAATCCTGAAGTTGTGCGGTGTATGGAACTCAGGTTAAGTGCTCGGTAAGGTATGGTACGGTAAACATCTCTAGGCAGGCTGTGACAGGGGCAGCTTGCCAGGTAAGGTAAATGTCTTTGGGCAAGCTGTGACAGGGGCAGCTTGCCAGGTAAGGTAACCCTCTCTGGGCAGGCTGTGACAGGGGCAGCTTGCCAGGTAAGGTAAATGTCTTTGGGCAAGCTGTGACAGGGGCAGCTTGCCAGGTAAGGTAACCCTCTCTGGGCAGGCTGTGACAGGGGCAGCTTGCCAGGTAAGGTAAATGTCTTTGGGCAAGCTGTGACAGGGGCAGCTTGCCAGGTAAGGTAACCCTCTCTGGGCAGGCTGTGACAGGGGCAGCTTGCCAGGTAAGGTAAATGTCTTTGGGCAAGCTGTGACAGGGGCAGCCTGCCAGGTAAGGTAACCCTCTCTGGGCAGGCTGTGACAGGGGCAGCTTGTCTGGCTGGGTAAACCTAACCTTCTATCTCTCTCTTGGCCCTTACCTGCTGGTAGGAGCTTGTGGGGAGTAAAGATTTTAGAATGTTCCCTCCCTTCTGCCAGCATTCCCCCTAGCCTCTCTAGGCAAGACTGTGGTGTCCTTCACCTCAAGCAGTTTTGTTTGGATGAGTCTGGGAGGGAGATCTTCAGGCCCTCTCCGGGCAGGCTGTGGTAACCTAGCGGTGTTAACAAGCAGCTTGTTTGGGTGGGCGGTAGGTATGCGGCCCTCCTGGGTCCCACTTGGGACAGCACGCAGGATGTGGTGGTCCAGGGCTCAGGACCTTCATCGTAGCCCAGTCTTCTAATGGGGAAAAGCCCCACCCATACACTCACTGCACCACACTCCTTGCCTCTTACATCTCTGTCAATACCCAAGGCCCTCCCAGTGGACCAAGATAGTAATCCCGGACACTGGAGGTATTGACCCCCCCCCATATCTGTCAGTAGAACACATCAGTTTTTAGGGTTTGGGTGGCTTAGGCTTGTAACTGACTTATAGAAATACTCAGCTTCTGGGTGTAGTTCAATCAACCATCAAGGTTAGTGTAAAATGTTGTGCGTCTTGTGCATTGGATTACAAGTACAAATGGCTTCTGAATCAGGTGTAGCTAGTTAAGATGTGATGGGATGAGTCGCAGTTGATGCTTGTAGTTGTGCGGTGTATTGAAAGACAAGTACAAATGGCTTCTGAATCAGTTGTAGTTAGTTCCAATCACATTTTGGGATTGAATCCATGTTAATAATAATCCAAAAATTGGTTTCTTCCCTTATTTCACTTTGTTACATTATTCATTTACGGTTATGGTTTCATCAGCTTTTAGGGTTTGGGTGGGCCTAGGCTTGTGTAACTGACTCGGCTTCTGGGTGTAGTTTAATCAACCATGGGGCAGCAACAGGGATAAGATTTGTTAGTATGGCAGTATTTTTTTTAATCTTCAAGGACTTTAATTCTGTGTTTTTTTTATGTTCCCCCTTCCAATGCACTTGATTCAAATGAAAGGTTATTTTCTAGTGACTGCAGCACTAGATAATGATCTGTTCATTAGTATCAGGAGTGTTGGGAGGGGGAACATTTAAAAAAAACACAGAATTAAAGTCCTTGAAGATTAAAAAATACTGCCATACTAACAAATCTTATCCCTGTTGCTGCCCCATGGTTGATTAAACTACACCCAGAAGCTGAATCAGTTACACCTTTCACCCTTTTGAATGCACCCGATTCCAATGAAGGTTTATTTTTTAGTGACTGCAGCACTAGATAATGATCCATTCATTAGTATCAGGAGTCTGAGGAGGGGAAAACATCTAAAACAGACAGAACATGTAGTCTGACAGCTAGAAAGTTGTGGGATTAGTCACTGGTTATCAACTTCCTACTCTGTATGGCAAAGGTCACTAATTTTAGTTCATGAGGCCCAATTTCCTGAGTTTTCTATGTAACACTGCGCAAGCACACACGTAATGAAAGGTTAAGTTTCCACCAAAGTTGATAATGGCATGAGTTAAGATAACATGGTGGGATGAGCTCATGATAGTAAATAGTTTTTTTCTTTTTATATATTTTATTTATTTACTTCAATATTCAGTTGGGTTTATTTATTTATTTTTTCATTGAACACATCAGCTTTTAAGGTTTTGGTGGGAAAATGTTCCTGTAACTAGATATATTCAGCTTCTGTTTGTAGTTCAACTAATTTGTATCTGTAATTCTTAATCCTCAAAAACTTTAATTCCAATGTGTCTTGTGTGTTATTGGAACACAAGTATTAGCAGCTTCTGAGTCAGGTGTAATTAGTTAAGATCACATGGTGGGATGAGTACATGCTAATCTTAACAAAGCAAGTTTCTTCCCTTGTATTTTACTTTGTTTACCATTATTCAGTTAAGGTTTGTCAGTGGAACACATAAGCTTTTGGGGTTTGGGTGGGCCTAGGCTTGTGTAACTGACCTATAGATATTCAGCTTCTGGGTGTAGTTCAATCAACTATCAGGCCGTGACAGGGTTTGCGTCATGGCAGTAATTCATAATCTTCAAGAACAACAATTCTGATGTCTCTTGCTTTATGTGAACGATCGTTGTTACGCATTTATAGTTCTTCCCTTGGCACTTACTGGTTCTCATGATGTATGATTCACGATCAAAAAGTCAGTGTTCAGGGTCTATCATGTTGCTATGATCAATGATTGATGCTCTTTGTAAAAGCTGTCTCTTGTAAGTCGCTTTGGATAAAAGTGTCTGCTAAATGAATAAATGTAAATTATGTAAAATGGGTGTCTTTACTTGTTGTGCAGTGTAATAGAACCAAAGTAATGGCAGCTTCTGAATCAGGTGTGGCTAGTTAAGATCACATGGTGGGATGAATTCATGTTAATAAAAATATTAATAAAACATGTTTTTTCTTGTATTTGCCTTTGTTTTCCATTATTCACTTAGAGTTTGTCAGTGGAACACATTAGCTTTTAGGGTTTGAGTGGGCCTAGGTTTGTTTAACATATAGATATATTTAGCTTCTGGGTGTAGTTCAGTTGGGCAGAAACAGGGATAAGGTTTTTAAAAGTATGACAGGAATTCTTAGTCTTCAAGGACCTTAATTCTGTGTATTTAAATGTTCCCCCTTTTTAATGCACCTGATTAAAATGAAGGGTTATTTTCTAGTGACTGCAGCATTAGATAACTGTTCATTAGTATCAGGAATGTCTAATGAGGGTTAATGTTTAAAACGGACTGAATATGGTCTCTGAAAAAAGTAGAAAGTTGTGGGATTAGTTCAGAGTTATCAACCTTCTACTCTGTATGCCAGAGGTTGTTATTAGTTCATGAGACTTATTAGAAACAGGTGAGCTGGAATAGGGAATCTTTTACTGTCAGGGCATTGAGGACTGGAATTCGTTATAACAGGTGTATGAGTTAGGGTAGGATATGAGGATGTAATGAAAGACTTAATTAGTGTAGTGTTACAAAAGTGTGGGTGGTTGAACAATCTGGGTATAATCTGATTTATGGTTTGATTCGTTTACAAGGGTTAGGGTTATGTTGTTGCAGGATGGGTATTAAAACATGCAGTGTCTAATCAGTAGGGTAGGAAATTGAATAAAAACACTGGTCCTAAAGCTTGATCCTCATGCCCCTCCTTGTCCTGCCCATTTTTGATTTTTCCAACTCCAACATGCCTGATTTAAATGAACAACTTGTTTCAAAGCTATATAAAGCAACAAGTTGTTCATTTAAATTGGGTATGTTGGAGTTGGGAAAATCAAAAATGGGCAGGACAAGGGGGGTGCATGAGGATCAGGCTTTACAGACCCTTGGTCCAGGGGATGGACTACCCAAAGTCCAGAGGCAAGTTTTGGGCCCTTGGGGTTAGGGGTCGGGGCCCCTAGGGCTAGGGTTAAGTTTTGGGCCCTTGGGGTTAGGGGTCGGGGCCCCTAGGGCTAGGGTTAAGTTTTGGGCCCTTGGGGTTAGGGGTCGGGGCCCCTAGGGCTAGGGTTAAGTTTTGGGCCCTTGGGGTTAGGGGTCGGGGCCCCTAGGGCTAGGGTTAAGTTTTGGGCCCTTGGGGTTAGGGGTCGGGGCCCCTAGGGCTAGGGTTAAGTTTTGGGCCCTTGGGGTTAGGGGTCGGGGCCCCTAGGGCTAGGGTTAAGTTTTGGGCCCTTGGGGTTAGGGGTCGGGGCCCCTAGGGCTAGGGTTAAGTTTTGGGCCCTTGGGGTTAGGGGTCGGGGCCCCTAGGGCTAGGGTTAAGTTTTGGGCCCTTGGGGTTAGGGGTCGGGGCCCCTAGGGCTAGGGTTAAGTTTTGGGCCCTAGGGTTAGGGTTAGGGTTAGGGTTAGGGTTAGGGTTAGGGTTAGGGTTAGGGTTAGGGTTAGGGTTAGGTATAAGGTTGATAACCACGATCGGTCATTGACCGATCCTCGACCGATCCTCTAAGTCAGTCATTTCTGGCCTTTCTGGGTACTACAAGTGGATGAGATTGAGTACACAGACTAATTGGGACACCCCGGTTCGAATGGCGGTGGTCTCGTGATCGTGGGAGCTTCCGTTCGGGAGCAACATCCGTTTTGGGCCGGAAACGGATGTATCTCTGGAACGGAAGGTCGTAGAAACTCGGGGACAAGACAGGCGTGTTGCCCGTGGCCGAATTATGGCAGGCGGATCTTGGTTTGGAAGCTGTAGGACGCACGGTTCCCGAGTTACAAAGGGTGAAAGGTCGTCCCATTGAAATGGATGGGAAATGCGAAAATTATTCAAAGTCCAGAGATGACCGATCCTTTGAGTGGTCCTTTGTGGCCTTTGTGGGTCCAAGAACGGCTTGAGATTGCCTGTACAGACTAATTGGGACACCCCGGTTCGAATGGCGGTGGTCTCGTGATCGTGGGACCTTCCGTTCGGGAGCTACATCCGTTTTGGGCCGGAAAAGGGCTGTATCTCGGGAACGGAAGGTCGTAGAAACTCGGGGACAAGACAGGCGTGTTGCCCGTGGCCGAATTATGGCAGGCGGATCTTGGTTTGGAAGCTGTAGGACGCACGGTTCCCGAGTTACAAAGGGTGAAAGGTCGTCCCATTGAAATGGATGGGAAATGCGAAAATTATTCAAAGTCCAGAGATGACCGATCCTTTGAGTGGTCCTTTGTGGCCTTTGTGGGTCCAAGAACGGCTTGAGATTGCCTGTACAGACTAATTGGGACACCCCGGTTCGAATGGCGGTGGTCTCGTGATCGTGGGACCTTCCGTTCGGGAGCTACATCCGTTTTGGGCCGGAAAAGGGCTGTATCTCGGGAACGGAAGGTCGTAGAAACTCGGGGACAAGACAGGCGTGTTGCCCGTGGCCGAATTATGGCAGGCGGATCTTGGTTTGGAAGCTGTAGGACGCACGGTTCCCGAGTTACAAAGGGTGAAAGGTCGTCCCATTGAAATGGATGGGAAATGCGAAAATTATTCAAAGTCCAGAGATGACCGATCCTTTGAGTGGTCCTTTGTGGCCTTTGTGGGTCCAAGAACGGCTTGAGATTGCCTGTACAGACTAATTGGGACACCCCGGTTCGAATGGCGGTGGTCTCGTGATCGTGGGACCTTCCGTTCGGGAGCTACATCCGTTTTGGGCCGGAAAAGGGCTGTATCTCGGGAACGGAAGGTCGTAGAAACTCGGGGACAAGACAGGCGTGTTGCCCGTGGCCGAATTATGGCAGGCGGATCTTGGTTTGGAAGCTGTAGGACGCACGGTTCCCGAGTTACAAAGGGTGAAAGGTCGTCCCATTGAAATGGATGGGAAATGCGAAAATTATTCAAAGTCCAGAGATGACCGATCCTTTGAGTGGTCCTTTGTGGCCTTTGTGGGTCCAAGAACGGCTTGAGATTGCCTGTACAGACTAATTGGGACACCCCGGTTCGAATGGCGGTGGTCTCGTGATCGTGGGAGCTTCCGTTCGGGAGCTACATCCGTTTTGGGCCGGAAAAGGGCTGTATCTCGGGAACGGAAGGTCGTAGAAACTCGGGGACAAGACAGGCGTGTTGCCCGTGGCCGAATTATGGCAGGCGGATCTTGGTTTGGAAGCTGTAGGACGCACGGTTCCCGAGTTACAAAGGGTGAAAGGTCGTCCCATTGAAATGGATGGGAAATGCGAAAATTATTCAAAGTCCAGCCCTGACCGATCCTCTAATGGGCCTTTTCTAACCCTAACCAGCCCTGACTCATCCTCTAACCTTAACCATAGCCTGTCCCTGAACCCTAATCCTAACCTTAACCCTCAAATAGGGTTGTGTTTAGGCTTAGGGTTGTGGTTGTGGTTAGGGTTATGGGTCAGGTTGGGGTTCGGGTTGGGGCTCGGGTTAGGGTTAGGGTTAGGGTTAGGGTTAGGGTTAGGGTTAGGGTTAGGGTTAGGGTTAGGGTTAGGGTTAGGGTTAGGGTTAGGTATAAGGTTGATAACCACGATCGGTCATTGACCGATCCTCGACCGATCCTCTAAGTCAGTCATTTCTGGCCTTTCTGGGTACTACAAGTGGATGAGATTGAGTACACAGACTAATTGGGACACCCCGGTTCGAATGGCGGTGGTCTCGTGATCGTGGGAGCTTCCGTTCGGGAGCAACATCCGTTTTGGGCCGGAAACGGATGTATCTCTGGAACGGAAGGTCGTAGAAACTCGGGGACAAGACAGGCGTGTTGCCCGTGGCCGAATTATGGCAGGCGGATCTTGGTTTGGAAGCTGTAGGACGCACGGTTCCCGAGTTACAAAGGGTGAAAGGTCGTCCCATTGAAATGGATGGGAAATGCGAAAATTATTCAAAGTCCAGAGATGACCGATCCTTTGAGTGGTCCTTTGTGGCCTTTGTGGGTCCAAGAACGGCTTGAGATTGCCTGTACAGACTAATTGGGACACCCCGGTTCGAATGGCGGTGGTCTCGTGATCGTGGGACCTTCCGTTCGGGAGCTACATCCGTTTTGGGCCGGAAAAGGGCTGTATCTCGGGAACGGAAGGTCGTAGAAACTCGGGGACAAGACAGGCGTGTTGCCCGTGGCCGAATTATGGCAGGCGGATCTTGGTTTGGAAGCTGTAGGACGCACGGTTCCCGAGTTACAAAGGGTGAAAGGTCGTCCCATTGAAATGGATGGGAAATGCGAAAATTATTCAAAGTCCAGAGATGACCGATCCTTTGAGTGGTCCTTTGTGGCCTTTGTGGGTCCAAGAACGGCTTGAGATTGCCTGTACAGACTAATTGGGACACCCCGGTTCGAATGGCGGTGGTCTCGTGATCGTGGGACCTTCCGTTCGGGAGCTACATCCGTTTTGGGCCGGAAAAGGGCTGTATCTCGGGAACGGAAGGTCGTAGAAACTCGGGGACAAGACAGGCGTGTTGCCCGTGGCCGAATTATGGCAGGCGGATCTTGGTTTGGAAGCTGTAGGACGCACGGTTCCCGAGTTACAAAGGGTGAAAGGTCGTCCCATTGAAATGGATGGGAAATGCGAAAATTATTCAAAGTCCAGAGATGACCGATCCTTTGAGTGGTCCTTTGTGGCCTTTGTGGGTCCAAGAACGGCTTGAGATTGCCTGTACAGACTAATTGGGACACCCCGGTTCGAATGGCGGTGGTCTCGTGATCGTGGGAGCTTCCGTTCGGGAGCTACATCCGTTTTGGGCCGGAAAAGGGCTGTATCTCGGGAACGGAAGGTCGTAGAAACTCGGGGACAAGACAGGCGTGTTGCCCGTGGCCGAATTATGGCAGGCGGATCTTGGTTTGGAAGCTGTAGGACGCACGGTTCCCGAGTTACAAAGGGTGAAAGGTCGTCCCATTGAAATGGATGGGAAATGCGAAAATTATTCAAAGTCCAGCCCTGACCGATCCTCTAATGGGCCTTTTCTAACCCTAACCAGCCCTGACTCATCCTCTAACCTTAACCATAGCCTGTCCCTGAACCCTAATCCTAACCTTAACCCTCAAATAGGGTTGTGTTTAGGCTTAGGGTTGTGGTTGTGGTTAGGGTTATGGGTCAGGTTGGGGTTCGGGTTAGGGTTAGGGTTAGGGTTAGGGTTAGGGTTAGGGTTAGGGTTAGGGTTAGGGTTAGGGTTAGGGTTAGGGTTAGGTATAAGGTTGATAACCACGATCGGTCATTGACCGATCCTCGACCGATCCTCTAAGTCAGTCATTTCTGGCCTTTCTGGGTACTACAAGTGGATGAGATTGAGTACACAGACTAATTGGGACACCCCGGTTCGAATGGCGGTGGTCTCGTGATCGTGGGAGCTTCCGTTCGGGAGCAACATCCGTTTTGGGCCGGAAACGGATGTATCTCTGGAACGGAAGGTCGTAGAAACTCGGGGACAAGACAGGCGTGTTGCCCGTGGCCGAATTATGGCAGGCGGATCTTGGTTTGGAAGCTGTAGGACGCACGGTTCCCGAGTTACAAAGGGTGAAAGGTCGTCCCATTGAAATGGATGGGAAATGCGAAAATTATTCAAAGTCCAGAGATGACCGATCCTTTGAGTGGTCCTTTGTGGCCTTTGTGGGTCCAAGAACGGCTTGAGATTGCCTGTACAGACTAATTGGGACACCCCGGTTCGAATGGCGGTGGTCTCGTGATCGTGGGACCTTCCGTTCGGGAGCTACATCCGTTTTGGGCCGGAAAAGGGCTGTATCTCGGGAACGGAAGGTCGTAGAAACTCGGGGACAAGACAGGCGTGTTGCCCGTGGCCGAATTATGGCAGGCGGATCTTGGTTTGGAAGCTGTAGGACGCACGGTTCCCGAGTTACAAAGGGTGAAAGGTCGTCCCATTGAAATGGATGGGAAATGCGAAAATTATTCAAAGTCCAGAGATGACCGATCCTTTGAGTGGTCCTTTGTGGCCTTTGTGGGTCCAAGAACGGCTTGAGATTGCCTGTACAGACTAATTGGGACACCCCGGTTCGAATGGCGGTGGTCTCGTGATCGTGGGACCTTCCGTTCGGGAGCTACATCCGTTTTGGGCCGGAAAAGGGCTGTATCTCGGGAACGGAAGGTCGTAGAAACTCGGGGACAAGACAGGCGTGTTGCCCGTGGCCGAATTATGGCAGGCGGATCTTGGTTTGGAAGCTGTAGGACGCACGGTTCCCGAGTTACAAAGGGTGAAAGGTCGTCCCATTGAAATGGATGGGAAATGCGAAAATTATTCAAAGTCCAGAGATGACCGATCCTTTGAGTGGTCCTTTGTGGCCTTTGTGGGTCCAAGAACGGCTTGAGATTGCCTGTACAGACTAATTGGGACACCCCGGTTCGAATGGCGGTGGTCTCGTGATCGTGGGACCTTCCGTTCGGGAGCTACATCCGTTTTGGGCCGGAAAAGGGCTGTATCTCGGGAACGGAAGGTCGTAGAAACTCGGGGACAAGACAGGCGTGTTGCCCGTGGCCGAATTATGGCAGGCGGATCTTGGTTTGGAAGCTGTAGGACGCACGGTTCCCGAGTTACAAAGGGTGAAAGGTCGTCCCATTGAAATGGATGGGAAATGCGAAAATTATTCAAAGTCCAGAGATGACCGATCCTTTGAGTGGTCCTTTGTGGCCTTTGTGGGTCCAAGAACGGCTTGAGATTGCCTGTACAGACTAATTGGGACACCCCGGTTCGAATGGCGGTGGTCTCGTGATCGTGGGACCTTCCGTTCGGGAGCTACATCCGTTTTGGGCCGGAAAAGGGCTGTATCTCGGGAACGGAAGGTCGTAGAAACTCGGGGACAAGACAGGCGTGTTGCCCGTGGCCGAATTATGGCAGGCGGATCTTGGTTTGGAAGCTGTAGGACGCACGGTTCCCGAGTTACAAAGGGTGAAAGGTCGTCCCATTGAAATGGATGGGAAATGCGAAAATTATTCAAAGTCCAGAGATGACCGATCCTTTGAGTGGTCCTTTGTGGCCTTTGTGGGTCCAAGAACGGCTTGAGATTGCCTGTACAGACTAATTGGGACACCCCGGTTCGAATGGCGGTGGTCTCGTGATCGTGGGAGCTTCCGTTCGGGAGCTACATCCGTTTTGGGCCGGAAAAGGGCTGTATCTCGGGAACGGAAGGTCGTAGAAACTCGGGGACAAGACAGGCGTGTTGCCCGTGGCCGAATTATGGCAGGCGGATCTTGGTTTGGAAGCTGTAGGACGCACGGTTCCCGAGTTACAAAGGGTGAAAGGTCGTCCCATTGAAATGGATGGGAAATGCGAAAATTATTCAAAGTCCAGCCCTGACCGATCCTCTAATGGGCCTTTTCTAACCCTAACCAGCCCTGACTCATCCTCTAACCTTAACCATAGCCTGTCCCTGAACCCTAATCCTAACCTTAACCCTCAAATAGGGTTGTGTTTAGGCTTAGGGTTGTGGTTGTGGTTAGGGTTATGGGTCAGGTTGGGGTTCGGGTTGGGGCTCGGGTTAGGGTTAGGTTAGGCATAAGTAAAGAGGAGCCACCCCGGGGGACCCCGCCGGGACCCCGGTTAAGGTGAGAACCCCTGTGAGGCACGCGCACTTGAAACCCCACCCGCTCCGGCCCAGAGGAGAGAAAGAGAGAGAGAGGGGTCTGTATGTATAAAGACATTTGGAGGACTCATACCCACAGGGCGGTCAGCCGTCACGTCACAGACAAAACGGAAGACCTGAGTCTGCAACTCCAAAGTCACTAATCCTTTCTTCTACTTCTCAGAGTACACCCTGTCAGATCAGCGGCAGGCAGCACACGATCCAGGTTTAAAGGGCCCCCGGCCCTTACCCAGATGTGCGCCAGCCACGCCCTCCGACCTTAACAGTGTGCAGAGGCCCCTCTCCCGCCGGGTTAGGGGCCTCCACACAGGTGCTGGTGAGATGAGTCATCTTGCCAGGTCTTCTTTTTCCAGGTCTTCTTTTTCTCAAGGTACCTCCTGTCAGATCAGCGGCAAGCAGCATACGATCCAGGCTTAAAAGGGCACCCGGCCCTTACACCAGACGCACGCCAGCCATGCCCTCCGACCTTAACAGTGTGCAGAGGCCCCTCTCCCGTCGGGCTAGGGGTCCCCACACCGGTACAGGTGAGAGAAGTCATCATGACAGGTCTTCTTTTACTCCCCAGGGTAGTTTGTTGTCCCTGGCGGTTCAGCCGTCTGTCCGCCGGACAAAGAGGTGCCTTTACCCACAGGGCGGTTAAGTGTCTGACCACAGGACAAATCACAGAACCTTAGGCTTGGAGAGCTGTCTAGTGTTCCCTAATCGTGCCTTTTGTGTACAAGGACCGTCTCCCCCAGGGTAGATTCAAAGTCCATCTTCCGGAAGACCAGTGATCTCTAGGTCTGGTGAGCTGTTCCCTTCTAGAATGGTGCAGGTGGGGTAAACTGTTCCAATTCGTTCTACTGTCCCTTTTATAAAGTCCATATGTATTTGTATTTATTTCTATAATCCCCAGGTCTAGCAGCATTTGTATTCCTGTTTGTGTGTTGTTCACTCCAGGTGTTTGCTATGTTTTATTTAAGCCTTGTAGCACAGAGTGACGCATGTCCTATAGGTGACCATTATTATCATAGGGGATATTATGTTTGTTAAGTCTGTATAAGGAATAAAGATAAGTCTGACCTCAAATCTAAGTTGTGTTACACTTTTATTCAGATGGTTTTATGTACATTTGAGAGTTACTTGAAGTATAGCGTGGTAAATACTATGACCTCACAGGTAAGGAGAAAAAATGTATATGTGATTGGTGGTTTTATCGTCTCCCGGTTTATATATATTTATGTAGTTTGAGCCCGATCCTAATTATGGGTCAATGTTTCATACAATGTTGTTATCAAATAATATAATAACATGACGATATATTAATATAATAATACATTCGCATATGAGCGCCGTTCGGGGTAGAGTGAAGTTATTAATACGGAGGGTTATTCACGTGCTCAGTGTTTACATCCGTGAGAGGGAGGAAGGAAGTTCGTCAAGTATCCAGGTCCGGGGTATTATGTAGGCTGCCATCTTGTATGTTTACTATGGGGGAAGAGGAATCCCGGCATGCACTGGCGCCTTCCGTGAGAGGGGGGAAGATGCGTCAACCATCCATTTCCGGGGTTCTGTGCAGGTCGCCATCTTGCCATGTTTACTCTTGGGGAAGAAAAATCCAAGCGCACCCTCCAGTCAGCCCTCCAGTTCCGGGGTAATGTGCAGCTCGTCATATTGGTATGTTTACTAAGGGGGAAGGAAAATCCATGTGCACACCGGTAACGTTCGCGAGAGGGGGGAATTACGTCAGTCATCCAGTTCCGGAGTGACGGTCAGTTCGCCATATTGCTCTGTTAACAATGGAGGATCTAGAAACCTGCGCCAAGTATTTACGTTCGTAGCGAGGAGAAGGCGCGGGGGTCAATCAAGGTAGGAAAAACGGTAACTCAACTATATTGTAGTGTAAGAGGTCTCTATTATATTTGGAGATTATCTAACGGTAAGGTTGTCTCACGTATGCCCCGCTTGAGGTGTATGTTAAAGTTTGTTTCTCGCGCGTTTCGTATTGTTTGTTGACATCACGTCTCACCACAGTGGGAACGGCCAGGGACAAAGTCATGCACGTTAAGTGCAGTGTTATAATTCAACATATTTAAGGCAATTTGAGCGGTGACAAGGGAGTTAACGTCAAGGGCCAGGATTTAAAGGTGATTTGAGGTGGCGAAGGAGAAGTTGATATCCGAAACCGTATTGTTATTGTACTCTAGAAGTTTGTGGACGTGTATGGGGCCGCGCTGATCATCCATTAGGTTTGGTGAGGCGTCCGGCCTGCAGAAGGGAGCCCGGGTCCTGGGCTGAGGGAGAGGATGTCCCAAGGTGAACAACGTTGAACAGACACCCAGAAAAGAAGTTAAGGCAAGTGTCTGTCCGGGGCCCGTCAGAGGGGGTCCAAAACATGTGGAAGGTCTCATCCAGCGGGAGCCGGTGAGTAAATAAAAGATTATCTGGGCAGTCAAGTGCCAGCAGAAGTGAGACAATCCAATCAATTGATAATGATATCTACTGGGTATAGACAAGAGAGGGAACCTATCTGACAGAGTGGTTGGCTGGGGTCAACAGGTATAAGGGGAGAGAGAATCAGAAGTCCCTAGATCAGTAGGTGGGGTAATCTAAACCTTCTAGGGGGTCAAAAGGGCAAAGATTCCAGTCTAGTCTGGCAAATAAGAGCTAATCTAGGTCAAGCTGTTGGCCTCCAATAAGTCAAAGGGGGGTCCTACACCATTCAAAAGGTCCAGGGGTAAGGGAGAAATTAAGCCTTATAGATGTTACTTCACAGCACGGTCCTACAGAGTAATCAACAGGTCCTGTCTAAATAGAGGAGAACACATCATCAGTAGTATACCCGGGGTCAAAGGGTGTTTCGGCCTTATACTAGACACCCTCGCCCAGGCAGGCCCACCGAGGTGATCAATCTCGGTGTGTGTCTCCAGTCCAATTAGGTAAAAGGGAACCAGTGTTACAGTCAACCAAGTGTTAAGCCAAATTCCTATAGTAAAGTCCAGAATCCTAGTGTAAGGGGGGAATTTCAAGATCAAAACAAACTAAATGCCAGATTAAATTCCTATGGTAAAGTCCAAAGCAACTCCCTAAAAGGGGTGTCCAGTGAAACATCTAGGGTCAAAAGACTAATTATAATAATGTTCACAGAAACTAAGGAGGGGATGAAGGTAAACGTGTAAGGGAGAGATATCTAAAGAGCTCCAGTCCAAGGGTAAGAATAAGGGGAGGGGGGGGGGGGGGGGGGGGGGGGGGGAAGGAGGGAGGGAGGGAGGGAGGGAGGGGGAAGGGGAGAGGGAGGGAGGGGGGAGGAGGGGAGGCTAAGAGCAACGTCCAGTATGTATGCATGTGGGAGAGTCCACCCCTTTGGCTATTAGGGTGAGGCTCCATCAGTAATTCTTTTTTTGGTGTTGTATGTTTCAGGGCTAGCCCCCATAAAAGCTTGGGATGCGATGAAGGTCCCCAACCCTGGACCACCACTCCTGCGTGCATGTCCCAAAACGGGGTCAGGAGGGCCGCATACCTACCTGCCCACCCAGTAGGGCTGTTTGTTAACACCGCAAGGTTACCACAGCCTTCCCGAAGTGGGCCTGGAGAACAGGCCGCCCCCAGTCTTCCAAGATGGCCGCCGCAGGCCACCCTGGGGGGGACCCGGACCCCAGCTCCGACCCGCCGGACAGTTTCTGTCCAGGCCGGCCCCGCCAGAGCTCTGGGCCCCCCAACTCGCCAGAGTGTCCGCCCCTGTCGCGGAACACCCTGGGGGGTGCAGGCTCCTTCGTCCAGCTGGAACAGACTGCCCCTGTCACAGTCCACCCAGCATGGAGTTAGGACATCCGGTCATCCAGGCCCGTAGCCCCTGGCGCTACTGGCTCTGGGATGGAACCGGGACTCCCACCCACCCAGGCAGGGAGCCTGGGGGGGCTTGAGGGAGGTACTGGCGGAGGGGTGGTGGGTCTAAGAGGTAAGACCACGGAGCAACCCACAAGCTTCTACCAGCGCTAAGGTCAGAGGTCGCCAGTTAGTGGGGGCCCAGGACAATGTCCTGTTGAGCTTATCCTCTGGACCCCACCAACCGACTCTATGCACGACAGGGCGAGAACCCACCAGAATTGGCAGAAGACTTCAGGCAGGAAGTGGAATTCTTCAAGTCAGAATCTTCAGGCACTTTGAAGTAAGTGCTGAAATCTGGGTAAGCCCCTTTGAGAGACTGACAAGTCCTCCATGGGTTATAATAACAATAGGGGGGAGTGGACCCATCAGATGGGTTCCAGCCACTGTGAGAGGGAGCAGGCCAATTACACAGTGGCAAAAGGAAAACAACTTGGTGGAAAAGATAAACAAGCTGCTGGGAAATCAAAACAAAATGTTCCAAAATGCTCCTTTCTTTCCAGAATTCCCCGTTCGGGCTGTAGGGGCAATCCATTTGTTCCTAGTCTGGTGAACAACCAAGACAAGATGAAGGGAGGTATACCCTCAAGAAGAGTGATAAAAGGAGGTAAGGAGAGATAATTTAATGTTAAAAGTGATGATTTCTTCTCTCCCAGACAGTGGAGAGGGGAGAGAGAAGGAGAGGGAGGGGGGCCCTGCGCGTCTGCACCTGTGAGTGAGGGGGAATTCCCTGCGCGCGCCTGTGTGCCTGTGAAAGAGGGACAGGTCCCCTTGTTTACAAACAACCGCCTGTGCCTGTGAGTGAGGGAGAGATCTGGCTGCTCATTTGGAAGTGGAGGGGTTCCCCTTGTGGGGAGAAAAGGGGATTGAGCGCCCCCCAGTGGGGGTTCTACCCACTTGCAGGAAGGAGAGAAACTGGCTGCTGTGAATGGTTTGGTTAGATTAGTTTTGTGGTTACAGTTAGGGTTACAATGCGGGTTTTAGGGTTAGAGTAAGGTCAGTGATAGGGATAGGGTTAGAGGTCGGTTAGGTTTAGGCATAGAGTGGGATTAAGGCTAGGGTTAGTTCTGGTTAGGGTTAGGGCAAAGGTCAAGGGTTGGGGTTAGGGTTAGAGTCAGGGCTAGGATAGGGTTAAGGCCAGGGTTGTTGTAGGTTAGGTTTAGGGCTGTAATTAGGATAAGGTTAAACTCAGAACTAGAGCCAGTCTCTGGTCAGGTTAGGTTTAGGCAAGAGTAGAATCTGGTTAAGTTTAGGTAAGATCAGGGTCTGGTTAAGTTTAGGTAAGTCCAGGTTAGGGTGATGGCCTCTAATTGGCTAAAGTAAAGGTTGGGCGTAGGGTCAAGGGGTTGGTGTCCGGGGCGTGGATTGTTCAGCGAAGGTGGCTGGGAGAGTGGCGGTCGTCAGGGATGAGGATCCAGTCGTGCAGGCTCAGGCGGAAGAGGGTCCAGGTCCCCAGTCATCATCCAGTCAACATCATCTGTCTTCTTTTTCTCCCTTTGGTTGAGAGGTAGGGGTCTTGATCCAGCCGGGCTCCAAGTCGTCTGTGCAGGAGTCTTCGTTAATTGAATATTCAAGAGAGGGAGAGGGGAGAGAGAGCAAGGGCTTTTGGAGCGAGCAAAGGCCAAGGTTCTGGCAAGGTTAGGTTAGGCATAAGTAAAGAGGAGCCACCCCGGGGGACCCCGCCGGGACCCCGGTTAAGGTGAGAACCCCTGTGAGGCACGCGCACTTGAAACCCCACCCGCTCCGGCCCAGAGGAGAGAAAGAGAGAGAGAGGGGTCTGTATGTATAAAGACATTTGGAGGACTCATACCCACAGGGCGGTCAGCCGTCACGTCACAGACAAAACGGAAGACCTGAGTCTGCAACTCCAAAGTCACTAATCCTTTCTTCTACTTCTCAGAGTACACCCTGTCAGATCAGCGGCAGGCAGCACACGATCCAGGTTTAAAGGGCCCCCGGCCCTTACCCAGATGTGCGCCAGCCACGCCCTCCGACCTTAACAGTGTGCAGAGGCCCCTCTCCCGCCGGGTTAGGGTTAGGGTTAGGGTTAGGGTTAGGGTTAGGGTTAGGGTTAGGGTTAGGGTTAGGGTTAGGGTTAGGGTTAGGGTTAGGGTTAGGGTTAGGGTTAGGGTTAGGGTTAGGGTTAGGGTTAGGGTTAGGTATAAGGTTGATAACCACGATCGGTCATTGACCGATCCTCGACCGATCCTCTAAGTCAGTCATTTCTGGCCTTTCTGGGTACTACAAGTGGATGAGATTGAGTACACAGACTAATTGGGACACCCCGGTTCGAATGGCGGTGGTCTCGTGATCGTGGGAGCTTCCGTTCGGGAGCAACATCCGTTTTGGGCCGGAAACGGATGTATCTCTGGAACGGAAGGTCGTAGAAACTCGGGGACAAGACAGGCGTGTTGCCCGTGGCCGAATTATGGCAGGCGGATCTTGGTTTGGAAGCTGTAGGACGCACGGTTCCCGAGTTACAAAGGGTGAAAGGTCGTCCCATTGAAATGGATGGGAAATGCGAAAATTATTCAAAGTCCAGAGATGACCGATCCTTTGAGTGGTCCTTTGTGGCCTTTGTGGGTCCAAGAACGGCTTGAGATTGCCTGTACAGACTAATTGGGACACCCCGGTTCGAATGGCGGTGGTCTCGTGATCGTGGGACCTTCCGTTCGGGAGCTACATCCGTTTTGGGCCGGAAAAGGGCTGTATCTCGGGAACGGAAGGTCGTAGAAACTCGGGGACAAGACAGGCGTGTTGCCCGTGGCCGAATTATGGCAGGCGGATCTTGGTTTGGAAGCTGTAGGACGCACGGTTCCCGAGTTACAAAGGGTGAAAGGTCGTCCCATTGAAATGGATGGGAAATGCGAAAATTATTCAAAGTCCAGAGATGACCGATCCTTTGAGTGGTCCTTTGTGGCCTTTGTGGGTCCAAGAACGGCTTGAGATTGCCTGTACAGACTAATTGGGACACCCCGGTTCGAATGGCGGTGGTCTCGTGATCGTGGGACCTTCCGTTCGGGAGCTACATCCGTTTTGGGCCGGAAAAGGGCTGTATCTCGGGAACGGAAGGTCGTAGAAACTCGGGGACAAGACAGGCGTGTTGCCCGTGGCCGAATTATGGCAGGCGGATCTTGGTTTGGAAGCTGTAGGACGCACGGTTCCCGAGTTACAAAGGGTGAAAGGTCGTCCCATTGAAATGGATGGGAAATGCGAAAATTATTCAAAGTCCAGCCCTGACCGATCCTCTAATGGGCCTTTTCTAACCCTAACCAGCCCTGACTCATCCTCTAACCTTAACCATAGCCTGTCCCTGAACCCTAATCCTAACCTTAACCCTCAAATAGGGTTGTGTTTAGGCTTAGGGTTGTGGTTGTGGTTAGGGTTATGGGTCAGGTTGGGGTTCGGGTTGGGGCTCGGGTTAGGGTTAGGGTTAGGGTTAGGGTTAGGGTTAGGGTTAGGGTTAGGGTTAGGGTTAGGGTTAGGGTTAGGGTTAGGGTTAGGGTTAGGGTTAGGGTTAGGGTTAGGGTTAGGGTTAGGGTTAGGGTTAGGGTTAGGGTTAGGGTTAGGGTTAGGGTTAGGGTTAGGGTTAGGGTTAGGGTTAGGGTTAGGGTTAGGGTTAGGGTTAGGGTTAGGGTTAGGGTTAGGTATAAGGTTGATAACCACGATCGGTCATTGACCGATCCTCGACCGATCCTCTAAGTCAGTCATTTCTGGCCTTTCTGGGTACTACAAGTGGATGAGATTGAGTACACAGACTAATTGGGACACCCCGGTTCGAATGGCGGTGGTCTCGTGATCGTGGGAGCTTCCGTTCGGGAGCAACATCCGTTTTGGGCCGGAAACGGATGTATCTCTGGAACGGAAGGTCGTAGAAACTCGGGGACAAGACAGGCGTGTTGCCCGTGGCCGAATTATGGCAGGCGGATCTTGGTTTGGAAGCTGTAGGACGCACGGTTCCCGAGTTACAAAGGGTGAAAGGTCGTCCCATTGAAATGGATGGGAAATGCGAAAATTATTCAAAGTCCAGAGATGACCGATCCTTTGAGTGGTCCTTTGTGGCCTTTGTGGGTCCAAGAACGGCTTGAGATTGCCTGTACAGACTAATTGGGACACCCCGGTTCGAATGGCGGTGGTCTCGTGATCGTGGGACCTTCCGTTCGGGAGCTACATCCGTTTTGGGCCGGAAAAGGGCTGTATCTCGGGAACGGAAGGTCGTAGAAACTCGGGGACAAGACAGGCGTGTTGCCCGTGGCCGAATTATGGCAGGCGGATCTTGGTTTGGAAGCTGTAGGACGCACGGTTCCCGAGTTACAAAGGGTGAAAGGTCGTCCCATTGAAATGGATGGGAAATGCGAAAATTATTCAAAGTCCAGAGATGACCGATCCTTTGAGTGGTCCTTTGTGGCCTTTGTGGGTCCAAGAACGGCTTGAGATTGCCTGTACAGACTAATTGGGACACCCCGGTTCGAATGGCGGTGGTCTCGTGATCGTGGGACCTTCCGTTCGGGAGCTACATCCGTTTTGGGCCGGAAAAGGGCTGTATCTCGGGAACGGAAGGTCGTAGAAACTCGGGGACAAGACAGGCGTGTTGCCCGTGGCCGAATTATGGCAGGCGGATCTTGGTTTGGAAGCTGTAGGACGCACGGTTCCCGAGTTACAAAGGGTGAAAGGTCGTCCCATTGAAATGGATGGGAAATGCGAAAATTATTCAAAGTCCAGAGATGACCGATCCTTTGAGTGGTCCTTTGTGGCCTTTGTGGGTCCAAGAACGGCTTGAGATTGCCTGTACAGACTAATTGGGACACCCCGGTTCGAATGGCGGTGGTCTCGTGATCGTGGGACCTTCCGTTCGGGAGCTACATCCGTTTTGGGCCGGAAAAGGGCTGTATCTCGGGAACGGAAGGTCGTAGAAACTCGGGGACAAGACAGGCGTGTTGCCCGTGGCCGAATTATGGCAGGCGGATCTTGGTTTGGAAGCTGTAGGACGCACGGTTCCCGAGTTACAAAGGGTGAAAGGTCGTCCCATTGAAATGGATGGGAAATGCGAAAATTATTCAAAGTCCAGAGATGACCGATCCTTTGAGTGGTCCTTTGTGGCCTTTGTGGGTCCAAGAACGGCTTGAGATTGCCTGTACAGACTAATTGGGACACCCCGGTTCGAATGGCGGTGGTCTCGTGATCGTGGGAGCTTCCGTTCGGGAGCTACATCCGTTTTGGGCCGGAAAAGGGCTGTATCTCGGGAACGGAAGGTCGTAGAAACTCGGGGACAAGACAGGCGTGTTGCCCGTGGCCGAATTATGGCAGGCGGATCTTGGTTTGGAAGCTGTAGGACGCACGGTTCCCGAGTTACAAAGGGTGAAAGGTCGTCCCATTGAAATGGATGGGAAATGCGAAAATTATTCAAAGTCCAGCCCTGACCGATCCTCTAATGGGCCTTTTCTAACCCTAACCAGCCCTGACTCATCCTCTAACCTTAACCATAGCCTGTCCCTGAACCCTAATCCTAACCTTAACCCTCAAATAGGGTTGTGTTTAGGCTTAGGGTTGTGGTTGTGGTTAGGGTTATGGGTCAGGTTGGGGTTCGGGTTGGGGCTCGGGTTAGGGTTAGGGTTAGGGTTAGGGTTAGGGTTAGGGTTAGGGTTAGGGTTAGGGTTAGGGTTAGGGTTAGGGTTAGGGTTAGGTATAAGGTTGATAACCACGATCGGTCATTGACCGATCCTCGACCGATCCTCTAAGTCAGTCATTTCTGGCCTTTCTGGGTACTACAAGTGGATGAGATTGAGTACACAGACTAATTGGGACACCCCGGTTCGAATGGCGGTGGTCTCGTGATCGTGGGAGCTTCCGTTCGGGAGCAACATCCGTTTTGGGCCGGAAACGGATGTATCTCTGGAACGGAAGGTCGTAGAAACTCGGGGACAAGACAGGCGTGTTGCCCGTGGCCGAATTATGGCAGGCGGATCTTGGTTTGGAAGCTGTAGGACGCACGGTTCCCGAGTTACAAAGGGTGAAAGGTCGTCCCATTGAAATGGATGGGAAATGCGAAAATTATTCAAAGTCCAGAGATGACCGATCCTTTGAGTGGTCCTTTGTGGCCTTTGTGGGTCCAAGAACGGCTTGAGATTGCCTGTACAGACTAATTGGGACACCCCGGTTCGAATGGCGGTGGTCTCGTGATCGTGGGACCTTCCGTTCGGGAGCTACATCCGTTTTGGGCCGGAAAAGGGCTGTATCTCGGGAACGGAAGGTCGTAGAAACTCGGGGACAAGACAGGCGTGTTGCCCGTGGCCGAATTATGGCAGGCGGATCTTGGTTTGGAAGCTGTAGGACGCACGGTTCCCGAGTTACAAAGGGTGAAAGGTCGTCCCATTGAAATGGATGGGAAATGCGAAAATTATTCAAAGTCCAGAGATGACCGATCCTTTGAGTGGTCCTTTGTGGCCTTTGTGGGTCCAAGAACGGCTTGAGATTGCCTGTACAGACTAATTGGGACACCCCGGTTCGAATGGCGGTGGTCTCGTGATCGTGGGACCTTCCGTTCGGGAGCTACATCCGTTTTGGGCCGGAAAAGGGCTGTATCTCGGGAACGGAAGGTCGTAGAAACTCGGGGACAAGACAGGCGTGTTGCCCGTGGCCGAATTATGGCAGGCGGATCTTGGTTTGGAAGCTGTAGGACGCACGGTTCCCGAGTTACAAAGGGTGAAAGGTCGTCCCATTGAAATGGATGGGAAATGCGAAAATTATTCAAAGTCCAGAGATGACCGATCCTTTGAGTGGTCCTTTGTGGCCTTTGTGGGTCCAAGAACGGCTTGAGATTGCCTGTACAGACTAATTGGGACACCCCGGTTCGAATGGCGGTGGTCTCGTGATCGTGGGAGCTTCCGTTCGGGAGCTACATCCGTTTTGGGCCGGAAAAGGGCTGTATCTCGGGAACGGAAGGTCGTAGAAACTCGGGGACAAGACAGGCGTGTTGCCCGTGGCCGAATTATGGCAGGCGGATCTTGGTTTGGAAGCTGTAGGACGCACGGTTCCCGAGTTACAAAGGGTGAAAGGTCGTCCCATTGAAATGGATGGGAAATGCGAAAATTATTCAAAGTCCAGCCCTGACCGATCCTCTAATGGGCCTTTTCTAACCCTAACCAGCCCTGACTCATCCTCTAACCTTAACCATAGCCTGTCCCTGAACCCTAATCCTAACCTTAACCCTCAAATAGGGTTGTGTTTAGGCTTAGGGTTGTGGTTGTGGTTAGGGTTATGGGTCAGGTTGGGGTTCGGGTTAGGGTTAGGGTTAGGGTTAGGGTTAGGGTTAGGGTTAGGGTTAGGGTTAGGGTTAGGGTTAGGGTTAGGGTTAGGTATAAGGTTGATAACCACGATCGGTCATTGACCGATCCTCGACCGATCCTCTAAGTCAGTCATTTCTGGCCTTTCTGGGTACTACAAGTGGATGAGATTGAGTACACAGACTAATTGGGACACCCCGGTTCGAATGGCGGTGGTCTCGTGATCGTGGGAGCTTCCGTTCGGGAGCAACATCCGTTTTGGGCCGGAAACGGATGTATCTCTGGAACGGAAGGTCGTAGAAACTCGGGGACAAGACAGGCGTGTTGCCCGTGGCCGAATTATGGCAGGCGGATCTTGGTTTGGAAGCTGTAGGACGCACGGTTCCCGAGTTACAAAGGGTGAAAGGTCGTCCCATTGAAATGGATGGGAAATGCGAAAATTATTCAAAGTCCAGAGATGACCGATCCTTTGAGTGGTCCTTTGTGGCCTTTGTGGGTCCAAGAACGGCTTGAGATTGCCTGTACAGACTAATTGGGACACCCCGGTTCGAATGGCGGTGGTCTCGTGATCGTGGGACCTTCCGTTCGGGAGCTACATCCGTTTTGGGCCGGAAAAGGGCTGTATCTCGGGAACGGAAGGTCGTAGAAACTCGGGGACAAGACAGGCGTGTTGCCCGTGGCCGAATTATGGCAGGCGGATCTTGGTTTGGAAGCTGTAGGACGCACGGTTCCCGAGTTACAAAGGGTGAAAGGTCGTCCCATTGAAATGGATGGGAAATGCGAAAATTATTCAAAGTCCAGAGATGACCGATCCTTTGAGTGGTCCTTTGTGGCCTTTGTGGGTCCAAGAACGGCTTGAGATTGCCTGTACAGACTAATTGGGACACCCCGGTTCGAATGGCGGTGGTCTCGTGATCGTGGGACCTTCCGTTCGGGAGCTACATCCGTTTTGGGCCGGAAAAGGGCTGTATCTCGGGAACGGAAGGTCGTAGAAACTCGGGGACAAGACAGGCGTGTTGCCCGTGGCCGAATTATGGCAGGCGGATCTTGGTTTGGAAGCTGTAGGACGCACGGTTCCCGAGTTACAAAGGGTGAAAGGTCGTCCCATTGAAATGGATGGGAAATGCGAAAATTATTCAAAGTCCAGAGATGACCGATCCTTTGAGTGGTCCTTTGTGGCCTTTGTGGGTCCAAGAACGGCTTGAGATTGCCTGTACAGACTAATTGGGACACCCCGGTTCGAATGGCGGTGGTCTCGTGATCGTGGGACCTTCCGTTCGGGAGCTACATCCGTTTTGGGCCGGAAAAGGGCTGTATCTCGGGAACGGAAGGTCGTAGAAACTCGGGGACAAGACAGGCGTGTTGCCCGTGGCCGAATTATGGCAGGCGGATCTTGGTTTGGAAGCTGTAGGACGCACGGTTCCCGAGTTACAAAGGGTGAAAGGTCGTCCCATTGAAATGGATGGGAAATGCGAAAATTATTCAAAGTCCAGAGATGACCGATCCTTTGAGTGGTCCTTTGTGGCCTTTGTGGGTCCAAGAACGGCTTGAGATTGCCTGTACAGACTAATTGGGACACCCCGGTTCGAATGGCGGTGGTCTCGTGATCGTGGGACCTTCCGTTCGGGAGCTACATCCGTTTTGGGCCGGAAAAGGGCTGTATCTCGGGAACGGAAGGTCGTAGAAACTCGGGGACAAGACAGGCGTGTTGCCCGTGGCCGAATTATGGCAGGCGGATCTTGGTTTGGAAGCTGTAGGACGCACGGTTCCCGAGTTACAAAGGGTGAAAGGTCGTCCCATTGAAATGGATGGGAAATGCGAAAATTATTCAAAGTCCAGAGATGACCGATCCTTTGAGTGGTCCTTTGTGGCCTTTGTGGGTCCAAGAACGGCTTGAGATTGCCTGTACAGACTAATTGGGACACCCCGGTTCGAATGGCGGTGGTCTCGTGATCGTGGGAGCTTCCGTTCGGGAGCTACATCCGTTTTGGGCCGGAAAAGGGCTGTATCTCGGGAACGGAAGGTCGTAGAAACTCGGGGACAAGACAGGCGTGTTGCCCGTGGCCGAATTATGGCAGGCGGATCTTGGTTTGGAAGCTGTAGGACGCACGGTTCCCGAGTTACAAAGGGTGAAAGGTCGTCCCATTGAAATGGATGGGAAATGCGAAAATTATTCAAAGTCCAGCCCTGACCGATCCTCTAATGGGCCTTTTCTAACCCTAACCAGCCCTGACTCATCCTCTAACCTTAACCATAGCCTGTCCCTGAACCCTAATCCTAACCTTAACCCTCAAATAGGGTTGTGTTTAGGCTTAGGGTTGTGGTTGTGGTTAGGGTTATGGGTCAGGTTGGGGTTCGGGTTGGGGCTCGGGTTAGGGTTAGGTTAGGCATAAGTAAAGAGGAGCCACCCCGGGGGACCCCGCCGGGACCCCGGTTAAGGTGAGAACCCCTGTGAGGCACGCGCACTTGAAACCCCACCCGCTCCGGCCCAGAGGAGAGAAAGAGAGAGAGAGGGGTCTGTATGTATAAAGACATTTGGAGGACTCATACCCACAGGGCGGTCAGCCGTCACGTCACAGACAAAACGGAAGACCTGAGTCTGCAACTCCAAAGTCACTAATCCTTTCTTCTACTTCTCAGAGTACACCCTGTCAGATCAGCGGCAGGCAGCACACGATCCAGGTTTAAAGGGCCCCCGGCCCTTACCCAGATGTGCGCCAGCCACGCCCTCCGACCTTAACAGTGTGCAGAGGCCCCTCTCCCGCCGGGTTAGGGGCCTCCACACAGGTGCTGGTGAGATGAGTCATCTTGCCAGGTCTTCTTTTTCCAGGTCTTCTTTTTCTCAAGGTACCTCCTGTCAGATCAGCGGCAAGCAGCATACGATCCAGGCTTAAAAGGGCACCCGGCCCTTACACCAGACGCACGCCAGCCATGCCCTCCGACCTTAACAGTGTGCAGAGGCCCCTCTCCCGTCGGGCTAGGGGTCCCCACACCGGTACAGGTGAGAGAAGTCATCATGACAGGTCTTCTTTTACTCCCCAGGGTAGTTTGTTGTCCCTGGCGGTTCAGCCGTCTGTCCGCCGGACAAAGAGGTGCCTTTACCCACAGGGCGGTTAAGTGTCTGACCACAGGACAAATCACAGAACCTTAGGCTTGGAGAGCTGTCTAGTGTTCCCTAATCGTGCCTTTTGTGTACAAGGACCGTCTCCCCCAGGGTAGATTCAAAGTCCATCTTCCGGAAGACCAGTGATCTCTAGGTCTGGTGAGCTGTTCCCTTCTAGAATGGTGCAGGTGGGGTAAACTGTTCCAATTCGTTCTACTGTCCCTTTTATAAAGTCCATATGTATTTGTATTTATTTCTATAATCCCCAGGTCTAGCAGCATTTGTATTCCTGTTTGTGTGTTGTTCACTCCAGGTGTTTGCTATGTTTTATTTAAGCCTTGTAGCACAGAGTGACGCATGTCCTATAGGTGACCATTATTATCATAGGGGATATTATGTTTGTTAAGTCTGTATAAGGAATAAAGATAAGTCTGACCTCAAATCTAAGTTGTGTTACACTTTTATTCAGATGGTTTTATGTACATTTGAGAGTTACTTGAAGTATAGCGTGGTAAATACTATGACCTCACAGGTAAGGAGAAAAAATGTATATGTGATTGGTGGTTTTATCGTCTCCCGGTTTATATATATTTATGTAGTTTGAGCCCGATCCTAATTATGGGTCAATGTTTCATACAATGTTGTTATCAAATAATATAATAACATGACGATATATTAATATAATAATACATTCGCATATGAGCGCCGTTCGGGGTAGAGTGAAGTTATTAATACGGAGGGTTATTCACGTGCTCAGTGTTTACATCCGTGAGAGGGAGGAAGGAAGTTCGTCAAGTATCCAGGTCCGGGGTATTATGTAGGCTGCCATCTTGTATGTTTACTATGGGGGAAGAGGAATCCCGGCATGCACTGGCGCCTTCCGTGAGAGGGGGGAAGATGCGTCAACCATCCATTTCCGGGGTTCTGTGCAGGTCGCCATCTTGCCATGTTTACTCTTGGGGAAGAAAAATCCAAGCGCACCCTCCAGTCAGCCCTCCAGTTCCGGGGTAATGTGCAGCTCGTCATATTGGTATGTTTACTAAGGGGGAAGGAAAATCCATGTGCACACCGGTAACGTTCGCGAGAGGGGGGAATTACGTCAGTCATCCAGTTCCGGAGTGACGGTCAGTTCGCCATATTGCTCTGTTAACAATGGAGGATCTAGAAACCTGCGCCAAGTATTTACGTTCGTAGCGAGGAGAAGGCGCGGGGGTCAATCAAGGTAGGAAAAACGGTAACTCAACTATATTGTAGTGTAAGAGGTCTCTATTATATTTGGAGATTATCTAACGGTAAGGTTGTCTCACGTATGCCCCGCTTGAGGTGTATGTTAAAGTTTGTTTCTCGCGCGTTTCGTATTGTTTGTTGACATCACGTCTCACCACAGTGGGAACGGCCAGGGACAAAGTCATGCACGTTAAGTGCAGTGTTATAATTCAACATATTTAAGGCAATTTGAGCGGTGACAAGGGAGTTAACGTCAAGGGCCAGGATTTAAAGGTGATTTGAGGTGGCGAAGGAGAAGTTGATATCCGAAACCGTATTGTTATTGTACTCTAGAAGTTTGTGGACGTGTATGGGGCCGCGCTGATCATCCATTAGGTTTGGTGAGGCGTCCGGCCTGCAGAAGGGAGCCCGGGTCCTGGGCTGAGGGAGAGGATGTCCCAAGGTGAACAACGTTGAACAGACACCCAGAAAAGAAGTTAAGGCAAGTGTCTGTCCGGGGCCCGTCAGAGGGGGTCCAAAACATGTGGAAGGTCTCATCCAGCGGGAGCCGGTGAGTAAATAAAAGATTATCTGGGCAGTCAAGTGCCAGCAGAAGTGAGACAATCCAATCAATTGATAATGATATCTACTGGGTATAGACAAGAGAGGGAACCTATCTGACAGAGTGGTTGGCTGGGGTCAACAGGTATAAGGGGAGAGAGAATCAGAAGTCCCTAGATCAGTAGGTGGGGTAATCTAAACCTTCTAGGGGGTCAAAAGGGCAAAGATTCCAGTCTAGTCTGGCAAATAAGAGCTAATCTAGGTCAAGCTGTTGGCCTCCAATAAGTCAAAGGGGGGTCCTACACCATTCAAAAGGTCCAGGGGTAAGGGAGAAATTAAGCCTTATAGATGTTACTTCACAGCACGGTCCTACAGAGTAATCAACAGGTCCTGTCTAAATAGAGGAGAACACATCATCAGTAGTATACCCGGGGTCAAAGGGTGTTTCGGCCTTATACTAGACACCCTCGCCCAGGCAGGCCCACCGAGGTGATCAATCTCGGTGTGTGTCTCCAGTCCAATTAGGTAAAAGGGAACCAGTGTTACAGTCAACCAAGTGTTAAGCCAAATTCCTATAGTAAAGTCCAGAATCCTAGTGTAAGGGGGGAATTTCAAGATCAAAACAAACTAAATGCCAGATTAAATTCCTATGGTAAAGTCCAAAGCAACTCCCTAAAAGGGGTGTCCAGTGAAACATCTAGGGTCAAAAGACTAATTATAATAATGTTCACAGAAACTAAGGAGGGGATGAAGGTAAACGTGTAAGGGAGAGATATCTAAAGAGCTCCAGTCCAAGGGTAAGAATAAGGGGAGGGGGGGGGGGGGGGGGGGGGGGGGGGAAGGAGGGAGGGAGGGAGGGAGGGAGGGGGAAGGGGAGAGGGAGGGAGGGGGGAGGAGGGGAGGCTAAGAGCAACGTCCAGTATGTATGCATGTGGGAGAGTCCACCCCTTTGGCTATTAGGGTGAGGCTCCATCAGTAATTCTTTTTTTGGTGTTGTATGTTTCAGGGCTAGCCCCCATAAAAGCTTGGGATGCGATGAAGGTCCCCAACCCTGGACCACCACTCCTGCGTGCATGTCCCAAAACGGGGTCAGGAGGGCCGCATACCTACCTGCCCACCCAGTAGGGCTGTTTGTTAACACCGCAAGGTTACCACAGCCTTCCCGAAGTGGGCCTGGAGAACAGGCCGCCCCCAGTCTTCCAAGATGGCCGCCGCAGGCCACCCTGGGGGGGACCCGGACCCCAGCTCCGACCCGCCGGACAGTTTCTGTCCAGGCCGGCCCCGCCAGAGCTCTGGGCCCCCCAACTCGCCAGAGTGTCCGCCCCTGTCGCGGAACACCCTGGGGGGTGCAGGCTCCTTCGTCCAGCTGGAACAGACTGCCCCTGTCACAGTCCACCCAGCATGGAGTTAGGACATCCGGTCATCCAGGCCCGTAGCCCCTGGCGCTACTGGCTCTGGGATGGAACCGGGACTCCCACCCACCCAGGCAGGGAGCCTGGGGGGGCTTGAGGGAGGTACTGGCGGAGGGGTGGTGGGTCTAAGAGGTAAGACCACGGAGCAACCCACAAGCTTCTACCAGCGCTAAGGTCAGAGGTCGCCAGTTAGTGGGGGCCCAGGACAATGTCCTGTTGAGCTTATCCTCTGGACCCCACCAACCGACTCTATGCACGACAGGGCGAGAACCCACCAGAATTGGCAGAAGACTTCAGGCAGGAAGTGGAATTCTTCAAGTCAGAATCTTCAGGCACTTTGAAGTAAGTGCTGAAATCTGGGTAAGCCCCTTTGAGAGACTGACAAGTCCTCCATGGGTTATAATAACAATAGGGGGGAGTGGACCCATCAGATGGGTTCCAGCCACTGTGAGAGGGAGCAGGCCAATTACACAGTGGCAAAAGGAAAACAACTTGGTGGAAAAGATAAACAAGCTGCTGGGAAATCAAAACAAAATGTTCCAAAATGCTCCTTTCTTTCCAGAATTCCCCGTTCGGGCTGTAGGGGCAATCCATTTGTTCCTAGTCTGGTGAACAACCAAGACAAGATGAAGGGAGGTATACCCTCAAGAAGAGTGATAAAAGGAGGTAAGGAGAGATAATTTAATGTTAAAAGTGATGATTTCTTCTCTCCCAGACAGTGGAGAGGGGAGAGAGAAGGAGAGGGAGGGGGGCCCTGCGCGTCTGCACCTGTGAGTGAGGGGGAATTCCCTGCGCGCGCCTGTGTGCCTGTGAAAGAGGGACAGGTCCCCTTGTTTACAAACAACCGCCTGTGCCTGTGAGTGAGGGAGAGATCTGGCTGCTCATTTGGAAGTGGAGGGGTTCCCCTTGTGGGGAGAAAAGGGGATTGAGCGCCCCCCAGTGGGGGTTCTACCCACTTGCAGGAAGGAGAGAAACTGGCTGCTGTGAATGGTTTGGTTAGATTAGTTTTGTGGTTACAGTTAGGGTTACAATGCGGGTTTTAGGGTTAGAGTAAGGTCAGTGATAGGGATAGGGTTAGAGGTCGGTTAGGTTTAGGCATAGAGTGGGATTAAGGCTAGGGTTAGTTCTGGTTAGGGTTAGGGCAAAGGTCAAGGGTTGGGGTTAGGGTTAGAGTCAGGGCTAGGATAGGGTTAAGGCCAGGGTTGTTGTAGGTTAGGTTTAGGGCTGTAATTAGGATAAGGTTAAACTCAGAACTAGAGCCAGTCTCTGGTCAGGTTAGGTTTAGGCAAGAGTAGAATCTGGTTAAGTTTAGGTAAGATCAGGGTCTGGTTAAGTTTAGGTAAGTCCAGGTTAGGGTGATGGCCTCTAATTGGCTAAAGTAAAGGTTGGGCGTAGGGTCAAGGGGTTGGTGTCCGGGGCGTGGATTGTTCAGCGAAGGTGGCTGGGAGAGTGGCGGTCGTCAGGGATGAGGATCCAGTCGTGCAGGCTCAGGCGGAAGAGGGTCCAGGTCCCCAGTCATCATCCAGTCAACATCATCTGTCTTCTTTTTCTCCCTTTGGTTGAGAGGTAGGGGTCTTGATCCAGCCGGGCTCCAAGTCGTCTGTGCAGGAGTCTTCGTTAATTGAATATTCAAGAGAGGGAGAGGGGAGAGAGAGCAAGGGCTTTTGGAGCGAGCAAAGGCCAAGGTTCTGGCAAGGTTAGGTTAGGCATAAGTAAAGAGGAGCCACCCCGGGGGACCCCGCCGGGACCCCGGTTAAGGTGAGAACCCCTGTGAGGCACGCGCACTTGAAACCCCACCCGCTCCGGCCCAGAGGAGAGAAAGAGAGAGAGAGGGGTCTGTATGTATAAAGACATTTGGAGGACTCATACCCACAGGGCGGTCAGCCGTCACGTCACAGACAAAACGGAAGACCTGAGTCTGCAACTCCAAAGTCACTAATCCTTTCTTCTACTTCTCAGAGTACACCCTGTCAGATCAGCGGCAGGCAGCACACGATCCAGGTTTAAAGGGCCCCCGGCCCTTACCCAGATGTGCGCCAGCCACGCCCTCCGACCTTAACAGTGTGCAGAGGCCCCTCTCCCGCCGGGTTAGGGTTAGGGTTAGGGTTAGGGTTAGGGTTAGGGTTAGGGTTAGGGTTAGGGTTAGGGTTAGGGTTAGGGTTAGGGTTAGGGTTAGGGTTAGGGTTAGGGTTAGGGTTAGGGTTAGGGTTAGGGTTAGGTATAAGGTTGATAACCACGATCGGTCATTGACCGATCCTCGACCGATCCTCTAAGTCAGTCATTTCTGGCCTTTCTGGGTACTACAAGTGGATGAGATTGAGTACACAGACTAATTGGGACACCCCGGTTCGAATGGCGGTGGTCTCGTGATCGTGGGAGCTTCCGTTCGGGAGCAACATCCGTTTTGGGCCGGAAACGGATGTATCTCTGGAACGGAAGGTCGTAGAAACTCGGGGACAAGACAGGCGTGTTGCCCGTGGCCGAATTATGGCAGGCGGATCTTGGTTTGGAAGCTGTAGGACGCACGGTTCCCGAGTTACAAAGGGTGAAAGGTCGTCCCATTGAAATGGATGGGAAATGCGAAAATTATTCAAAGTCCAGAGATGACCGATCCTTTGAGTGGTCCTTTGTGGCCTTTGTGGGTCCAAGAACGGCTTGAGATTGCCTGTACAGACTAATTGGGACACCCCGGTTCGAATGGCGGTGGTCTCGTGATCGTGGGACCTTCCGTTCGGGAGCTACATCCGTTTTGGGCCGGAAAAGGGCTGTATCTCGGGAACGGAAGGTCGTAGAAACTCGGGGACAAGACAGGCGTGTTGCCCGTGGCCGAATTATGGCAGGCGGATCTTGGTTTGGAAGCTGTAGGACGCACGGTTCCCGAGTTACAAAGGGTGAAAGGTCGTCCCATTGAAATGGATGGGAAATGCGAAAATTATTCAAAGTCCAGCCCTGACCGATCCTCTAATGGGCCTTTTCTAACCCTAACCAGCCCTGACTCATCCTCTAACCTTAACCATAGCCTGTCCCTGAACCCTAATCCTAACCTTAACCCTCAAATAGGGTTGTGTTTAGGCTTAGGGTTAGGGTTAGGGTTAGGGTTAGGGTTAGGGTTAGGGTTAGGGTTAGGGTTAGGGTTAGGGTTAGGGTTAGGGTTAGGGTTAGGGTTAGGGTTAGGGTTAGGGTTAGGGTTAGGGTTAGGGTTAGGGTTAGGGTTAGGGTTAGGGTTAGGGTTAGGGTTAGGGTTAGGGTTAGGGTTAGGGTTAGGGTTAGGGTTAGGGTTAGGGTTAGGGTTAGGGTTAGGGTTAGGGTTAGGGTTAGGGTTAGGGTTAGGGTTAGGGTTAGGGTTAGGGTTAGGGTTAGGGTTAGGGTTAGGGTTAGGGTTAGGGTTAGGGTTAGGGTTAGGGTTAGGGTTAGGGTTAGGGTTAGGGTTAGGGTTAGGGTTAGGGTTAGGGTTAGGGTTAGGGTTAGGGTTAGGGTTAGGGTTAGGGTTAGGGTTAGGGTTAGGGTTAGGGTTAGGGTTAGGGTTAGGGTTAGGGTTAGGGTTAGGGTTAGGGTTAGGGTTAGGGTTAGGGTTAGGGTTAGGGTTAGGGTTAGGGTTAGGGTTAGGGTTAGGGTTAGGGTTAGGGTTAGGGTTAGGGTTAGGGTTAGGGTTAGGGTTAGGGTTAGGGTTAGGGTTAGGGTTAGGGTTAGGGTTAGGGTTAGGGTTAGGGTTAGGGTTAGGGTTAGGGTTAGGGTTAGGGTTAGGGTTAGGGTTAGGGTTAGGGTTAGGGTTAGGGTTAGGGTTAGGGTTAGGGTTAGGGTTAGGGTTAGGGTTAGGGTTAGGGTTAGGGTTAGGGTTAGGGTTAGGGTTAGGGTTAGGGTTAGGGTTAGGGTTAGGGTTAGGGTTAGGGTTAGGGTTAGGGTTAGGGTTAGGGTTAGGGTTAGGGTTAGGGTTAGGGTTAGGGTTAGGGTTAGGGTTAGGGTTAGGGTTAGGGTTAGGGTTAGGGTTAGGGTTAGGGTTAGGGTTAGGGTTAGGGTTAGGGTTAGGGTTAGGGTTAGGGTTAGGGTTAGGGTTAGGGTTAGGGTTAGGGTTAGGGTTAGGGTTAGGGTTAGGGTTAGGGTTAGGGTTAGGGTTAGGGTTAGGGTTAGGGTTAGGGTTAGGGTTAGGGTTAGGGTTAGGGTTAGGGTTAGGGTTAGGGTTAGGGTTAGGGTTAGGGTTAGGGTTAGGGTTAGGGTTAGGGTTAGGGTTAGGGTTAGGGTTAGGGTTAGGGTTAGGGTTAGGGTTAGGGTTAGGGTTAGGGTTAGGGTTAGGGTTAGGGTTAGGGTTAGGGTTAGGGTTAGGGTTAGGGTTAGGGTTAGGGTTAGGGTTAGGGTTAGGGTTAGGGTTAGGGTTAGGGTTAGGGTTAGGGTTAGGGTTAGGGTTAGGGTTAGGGTTAGGGTTAGGGTTAGGGTTAGGGTTAGGGTTAGGGTTAGGGTTAGGGTTAGGGTTAGGGTTAGGGTTAGGGTTAGGGTTAGGGTTAGGGTTAGGGTTAGGGTTAGGGTTAGGGTTAGGGTTAGGGTTAGGGTTAGGGTTAGGGTTAGGGTTAGGGTTAGGGTTAGGGTTAGGGTTAGGGTTAGGGTTAGGGTTAGGGTTAGGGTTAGGGTTAGGGTTAGGGTTAGGGTTAGGGTTAGGGTTAGGGTTAGGGTTAGGGTTAGGGTTAGGGTTAGGGTTAGGGTTAGGGTTAGGGTTAGGGTTAGGGTTAGGGTTAGGGTTAGGGTTAGGGTTAGGGTTAGGGTTAGGGTTAGGGTTAGGGTTAGGGTTAGGGTTAGGGTTAGGGTTAGGGTTAGGGTTAGGGTTAGGGTTAGGGTTAGGGTTAGGGTTAGGTTAGGGTTAGGGTTAGGGTTAGGGTTAGGGTTAGGGTTAGGGTGGGTTAGGGGTTAGGGTAGGGTTAGGGTGTAGGGTTAGGGTTAGGGTTGGGGTTAGGGTTGGGGTAGGGTTAGGGTTAGGGTTCGGGTTAGGGTTTGGGGTTGGGTGTAGGGTTAGGGTTTGGGTTAGGGTGTGTTAGGGTTAGGGTTTGGGTTAGGTGTTAGGCTTTGGGTTCGGGTATAGGGTTAGGGTTAGGTTGGGTTAGTGTTAGGGTTTGGGGGTGTAGGGTTGGGTGTTAGGGTTAGGGTTAGGGTTTGGGTTAGGGTAGGGTTAGGGTTAGGGTTAGGGGTTAGGGTTTGGGTTAGGGTTAGGGTTAGGGTTAGGGTTAGGGTTAGGGTTAGGGGTTAGGGTTAGGGTTAGGGTTGTGTA